>JAOXJP010077081.1:0-15104 GCA_025762735.1 Platanus orientalis
TTTGTGTGTCAGAGAGAGAGAGAGAGAGAGAGAGAGAGAGAGAGAGAGAGAGAGAGAGAGACCTCCTTTCCCCATTGAGTGTTCTTCTCATAAGTACAACTTGCAAGATCCATTAATCTCTCTTCTATTTCATTTGGACTTGCTTTTACCTCCCTATTTTTCGCTAATTTCCATTCTCCCTTATATTCCTTAATGTACTTCCACCCACTCAAGGCATCTCTCCTATGAAAACACCCAGTTCCAATATATAGAGGCCCTCCATAGCCATCCAAACCGGGGAGCTCCACCTTCATCATCAAACATTCCAAAAAAAAAAAAAAATGAATACAATCAACAAAAATACGATCAAATCTCTTTCAAAGAATTCAAGCAAAAAATGATATTTGTTCAGTAGTGGCAAAATGCATGATGAGAGTCCATTAATACCCACCTCAGTAATTACTCTCATGGAATCGCTATAAATATCATTCTTAGTGATGTTATCAAAGCATTGTGGAAACTGTATGAAAGCAATATCATGGCCCTTCTCTTCATCCATGAAAAAACAAAGTGCATCTCTCATTGAGTCTGAATTGTTTGAGTACATGTCGCAGTCGACATTGAGAATAATCGGCCCATTGCTTATCTTTGATGACACCCTAATCTGTAGATTTGATCACAATAACAATGATGAATGACAAAAATTGTAAATATGATCATGACCAACAATAATTTACAATTAACCATGTAAGCTTAAACATGAGTTCTGCGTATGCATACTAACAAGTATACCTAAACATCGATTTTATATTTACAATGCACATGCATGCATTTTTGTGTATGTAATTTAGGTAAATGGTTTACTATTTACCAGTGCATTCATAGCTCCAGCCTTGAAGTTATGATGGTACTGAGGTCTCTTCTCTCGGGCCATATATACTAAAGTTGGCAATGGTTTTCCTTCCGTATCCACAGCGTTGGGGTCTCTTCCATCAATTAATATCTAAGAGAATTAAAACATAAAAGCACTTAGTGGAACAAAAATATGCATTTAATGGAATTGATTGCATTTTTGGAGTTCTTTTAATGAAGAATAAAGAAAAGAGAAATCTTCCTCTTTTACTGTACATGTCTTGTACAATGAGCTCTATTATTTATATTCAATGACCTCATTATTAAGAAATATTGAGGGTCACTCACAATTTAATCTTATTATGGTATTAATGCCACATTAGAACCATATGGAATTAGAGCCATACTAGAACTCTCAAAAACCACATCTCTCCTTTAGTACATTTTCTGGATCATCTCATTGCATAGAGTGATCTCTTCTACCTCTTAACTCCTTTTCTTTCTTCTGCTTTTCTTGTCGTTGTTATTTTCTCCTATCAGTTATGAATGACATCAAGATGCTTACTGTTGTGAAGTTATCTTGAATTTAATCCAGAAACATGTTAAAGTGAGACCCTTTTGTGCAATCTAGAGAGTGACCCAAAAGACAAAAAAATAAGCGAATGGTGAGCAACAAGGCTTTGGGCAAAAATTGTTACTACAACTTGTTTTTTGGTGAATTAGTCTCTAAAATCTATTGGATGTAAAACTCCTAAAGAGGTATGGTATGATAATCCTGCTAATTGTTCTAGTACTAACGTATTTAGTTGTCATGCTTATGTTCATGTTAAAGATGAAAAACTTGATCAAAGAGTAGAGAAGTGTGTTTTTCTTAGTTATGCATAAGGGTGAAATGATTAAAGTTGTGGGGTCCTAATCCTAAATCATCTAAATTTATAGTTAGCAAGAATTTTCTATATTGAACCCAAATAAAAAACTTGATAAAAAGGAAAATCAAAATATAGGTGTTCAAGTGAAGGTGGAGTATAATACTTCTGATTTGGTGGGACAAGATGATGCAACATAAAAAATTATTTAAGATGTTGAAACTATTTAGATTCAAGAAGTTTAGTAACAATATCAAAGTAGGCCCAAGAGGAATATTAAACCTCCTAATAGATATGGTTTGGAAGACATGGTTGCTTATGCATTGAGTGCTGAAAGTCCAGCTAAAATATTGACAAAGCCAGTTTGAGTAATTAAGTTCAAGCATTTCTTATATTTGATCAATGTGTAAGAAAAGTGACTATGTACCATATGTGGGTATGGTGGAGAAGATAGATGAAGAGCTTCAATGAGGTAGTATGTTAGAATTTAAGTCAAGGTGGAGATTTATTTTGATGTTATATTGAATTCAACTTGAAAGTAGCTTGAAGTGCATATTAAGAAAATGAAAATAAAGATATATTAAGGAATAAAATATTTGATTAAGATTTTGAGAGATTAGATGCGATAAGATTAATTAGATTAGATTTTATTAAGATTTATTTAGGTTAAATTTGGATTTGATTTGATCTCTATATTATTTTTATCTTTATATCTTGTATGGTCTATTTAAACCTTTCATAAGAGGCATTGTAAGCATGATGAATCAATAAGAATCATTCTTTTCTTAATTTCTTTGTGGTATTAGAGTAGGTTGATCTTGCTTGATCATCTAATTTCGTCTTATCATTTTCTGGTCAACGGCAAAAGATTAAATAGATGGCTATAAAGCTTAAGATAAAAACTAAATCACATCACAATCATGCCTAATTAGCTTCAAATTAAATTGAATCAAATATGACCTAATAGAATCCTAATAAAATCCAATCTAATAATCTTTATTTTCCTAGTACTCCCCCTTAAATGCATGAAGTTTTTGAAGAAAAATCTTTATGTGTTTGAATTTCATGAAATTTTGTGACACTTTCTAATCAAGCAAGATGATGCCCAAAGAAAGGATTTTTTGGTTATTGAATGGCTTGGGTTATGTATACCAACCTCTTGAGGATATGTTGAACCACAATGAATGAACAATGCCTTCATGATGTGTCGATAATGTTGTGCTAGATCAAGTCACCATGCTTGTGTTGATAGAAACTTTTTTTTTTGGATGGATGGAAGTGCCTGTATGCATGGGGAGATTGAATAGGTCTCCATGGACATTGATGAGTTGGGCCATGTAGGCTTGATGGGTTTCTATAGACTGAATGAATTAGGCTTCTTTGAACCAAACTGGACCTCTTGGAAAAAAAAAAAAGGGACCGCTATGGGTCAAAACCTTAATAGGTCATAACATGCCTCAATGGGGCCTAGTTACAATGGATTGAGTATTTGGGGTTTATTTTTATACAACTCATGAGAATTTATCATGTACATTTTTTTTTTTAATTTCCTCTCTAGACAAACTAGAAAGAAGTCTTCTAAAATGAGAATGAGAAATTAGAGGTGACTTTGATGGTAGCAATTGTTAGTATTGTTGATTCATCAATAAAGGAGCCATTGATATTGATGAGGCTGTTGTAGTGGATCAAGTTTGAAGAACCAGAAAAGATATTCTATATGGGTTTTGTCTCTTTTACTTGTTGGATTACAAAAATACCGCGATGAGATTATCTGACTAATGAAAGTAGAGGAGTTAGTCACAGCAAAAAGAGAATCAGAATAATGGGTGAAATGTTAGCAAAGAGCATTGAATCTTGGTGAACAGCATAAAGCCAAGGAGCGGTGTTGCTTGCCAGAGAATAACAAGACAAAAGTGGATGATCAAGCAAGATTAACCTGGTCTGATACCATGGCAAAATTTAGAAGAAAACAATCTATTGATTGAATTCACTAATACTTTAATACACCTTCTGCAAGAGATTAAATAGATGGTTACAAAGCTTAAAATAAAAACTAAGTCAAATCAAAATCATACCAAATTAACTCCTAATTAAACCAAATCAATCTTCCCTAATAAAATCCATATTAATAATCTTTATTTTCCTAATCAAATCTTAATCTAATAAACACATGATTTCATCCATCCACTAAAACTTGACAATAACATTGGGCATTGGTACGGATATTGAATGGAGTGACATTGGTATGGATATCATAATATTGAGTGGCATCTTATAATCAAATTGAACGACATCGGCACAAGCATCATTAAATCAAATGGCACATGTGTATCCATGATCTTCAAACACATGATGATTTTTCATAAAAATCCTCATATCTTTGAGGATGAGTATTAGGAAAATAAAAATAAAGATGCTAAAGAATAAAATATTTGATTAAGATTTTGTGATATTGGATGTGATAAGATTATATTGAGAGTTATTTATGTTAGATTTAGATTTGATTTGATATTTATATTGTTTCTTTTTTATCTTTCGTTAGGTATATTTTAAACCTTTTATAAGAGGCTTTGTAAGCATGGTGAATCAATAAGAATCATTATTTTCTAAATTTCTTTAGTGCAACCCATTTGTGATCCAAGGAGCGATGTGAAAAACATGTTGACCTGATTTGGGCTGGTTTGAAGACCCAAACTGACAAGAGTCCATTTTGGAGGTTATTTTAGTGTTTTAAGCTATGATAGAATTAGGGTTTTCTTGAGAATCATGCCGTTATAAGAGGACATGTTCGCAGGTTTTTGGATAGTTCTTTGGGTTTTTTTGAATGAAATTACATTATGGTTTTGGGGAATTTGTTTGTACTTTGTAATCTTCATTATAATGAAAGCTTTTGATATCTTTGCTCATGGATGTAGGCAATCTTGTTGAACCACATGAAAACTTGTGTTGTGTGATTGTCCTTTTCATGTGTATATTTTCTCTTTTCATTTCACATTGCCACTAACCTGAATCCAATATGTTTTGTCATAACACTTATCTACAGTTATTGCTTCATTGAACAACACCAACTTTAATGGTATTTACAATTATACCCAACAAATTCCTCGTCTTAGAGAACCAAATTGTGCCAATCTTGAATAGTCAAGATTTGTATCTTGATGGAACACATTCTGCTACTCACAAGATGCTTGATCAAAGCAAAGGCTATGATAAAGGTGAAACCCTAGGGAAAAATTCCAATGAACTCTCTACAAAGTTGTCTTCCTTTCACTCACCTTTAAGAAAACCCATGAAACAGCTCTCTTATAACGGCACACATCCCCCCGCAAACCCCCGAAATACCCCTCAAGCTGGTTCAGGTTGTTGGATCACTCTCCAGATTGCACATACGGACTGTATTCGGGTTGAATTCAAGAAACTTTCCCAACATATAAAAGTTCAAAGAGGATTAGGAGCGTTCACAAACCTACCTCATAAAAGTTTTGTCACATCTGTAACAACCAAGTCAGAAGGTCGATCCTCGTTTAACAAGTTTATGAGTTGTGAACTATGAATGATAATGATGATTGAAATCTTATTGTCATCCTCAATATTATTAGGGTGGAGGCATCTCATTTTTGAGTAATAATCAAATCAAGGTTACCTGAAGAATGGTATGATGATCACGCGGATTAGATCCTCTCTCCCACTCGAGAAATCCTTTGTGCTCTCTGCGGATTTCTTCTGGAATCTGACCTAGCTCAATTGCAGTCTTGATCCGATTTTCCATGCCTTTGTACAATTTCTACAATCAATAAATAGAAAATAAATCATCTATCAAAGGAAAAAAGAGAAACACAATGATAGAATATGGTGATTTTGAAGGAACTATGGAAAAATGATAATCACCAATCCAAAACAAACTCTTTCTCATAATAGGGCAAAGATGGTCACACCGTCCCAAGACTCTCCACCAAATAAACAGAAAAAAGAACAACTAAATAGACAAGGAAAATGGAAATAAGAGGAAAGAGTGTCACATTGATTGGGTACAAAGAAGCACTGAAACTTGTGCTATGCTCGGGCCAACCTTGGCCTGGCTCAAGGCCTGAGACTTTGCAGTTATATATTTATGGATTTTGTGTTTTTTCTTCACCTTTTAGCTTTATATAATGAACTAATGAGCCTTGGACTGGCCTAAGAGCTGTAAATTTAAGTTGAACCATATCAGGCCTTGATGTCTAGGATTTTTGGGCCTAGGCCTGTCCTGAGCCTATAATATCAATGACAGGTCTATCCGGGCCTACCGAGTCCCGGCCCAGTTTCAGATCGTGCACATCCATGGTTAAATTAGCCCAAGACTCACCACCTGGTTCACGGCATCCCTCTTGACAAACCAAAGCTTGTGCTTTGTACTCCATTTTATATAAGAACAAACATATCAATCGGCACAGATCAAAGTGGTATTTGACTGACTCATTTTAGCAAAGATCTTCTAAGTAAAATTTACCTCGATGAACGACCACTCCTTGGCCTTGATAGGATCAAGTGGGGGAGATGCACCCGAAAAATAAGCAGCGGGAGACCTTGGCTCCACCTTGAATTTCTTGCAAAACGGGAGCCAATGCTTTGAGAAACAAGAGGCCTCTAAGAGGGCGTAAAACGTTAACTCTGACCCACCGTCGTCCGATAGATACACGCTAAGCCTTTCCGGCCGGTAATCGTAGGCCATTACCGATAAGACGGTGCTGATAACCATTGTTGGTGGCTCCATTATGGGGTCTGCTGTACATACAAATATGTCTACGCTCGGCAGTTCTTTCTCGTATCTGTTTTGCAATCAAAATTGGCAAGAAATTAGATAGGACGACCATTGAAGAGACAAGAGAAGCCAGAAAAACATCTTGAGTTTGTATCCATCTTAACAGTTTCCACAAGTTGAGAAAAACATCTTAAGAATGTTTTGGTTAATACATTTGGAACCCCACTTCAGTTAGTTCAATGGGTTCTTTGATCCTCTCTCCCTCCCCTACTGAAAATGCTTTCTTATTATAACGAGCGTTGTTGTAGTGGCCTTTTTCTTCCAACTTCTTATTGTTGTGTATTTTAAATATTATAGTAGGATAATATGAGAACAAAATAGTATGAAAAGTATATTTTTTTTTACGTGGTTTTGCATGTGAATAATCACAGGGAAACGTTTGGTCTCACATTGGAAATGATAGAAAATTGTCTCATAACCGACGAAGACATGCTTACAATTTACCCATGAGGAAGAGAGGAAGTCCAGGCGGTACAAAAATATTTATATTTAAAAAAATATATAAATATATAATAATACAATATCAAATATCAAATAGATAAAATACAAACCAAAAAAATAGGAGAATGATTGTTTGTGTTGATACAGCCTATGTAGGCGTGCCATTGATTGACACTTGTAATCACAGAACATTTTCTTTCTTAAAAAAAGTAATATTTCAAAAAGGGGCAATACCTCCAATAACATAGCGCGCGCAAGCATAGATATTTCAGAAAGGGGAGAGAGATATAGAAGCATGGCTTGTGGGCTGGATATTTGATTTTGAAACTTTGGAAAAAAAAAAAAAAAAAAAACAGGAACGGGATGTTCGAAAACAAGAGATACGGGTAATGAACAGAGTACGAGTGCAAAGGACATGATGGTTACGGTTTCTCTTTTTTAGGGCTTTTTATTAAAGCTTGATTGGGTATTAATGTAAAAAAAAAAAAAACGGAGTGACTCATTTAGGTTTCTAGAAAACTCGAACTGAGTTACTCGGTAAACTCGGCTAATCATCTGGGTGACTAGGGGGCATGACGGCACCCGAAGTTTTGGGACGAGTCAGCCAGGAACTCTGCCGAATCGAGTATTACCAGCGAGTTTTAAATCACTGAGGGCTCTAACTATCACAACCCTGAACCCAAGAGGTTTTTAGGTGATGGAATAGTTGTGATTTGGGCTATAACCATACACACTTGTAGTAGATGCACAGAGAGAGCGATAAGAGTTATTTATATAGAGTTTGTACCTGTGGGAGAGCCTGTCTTTGAAAGTGTAACGATAAACGCAGTTCCATCGAACAGATTGAACAAATACCCAATAAAGACTGAACCAAAGCTCAGCTCCAAACAGTCCAATCCAAACCCATCTTCCTTCTCCTTGTGGCATATGACTCACTCTATAGACCCAAACCAGACAAATAGCCACAAACATGGACAGTGAGAACAAGCGATAAGCGTTGCGACCCTTGGCTTCCTTTGTTTCAAACAGAGGAAGATATCCATCCCTCCCCATCTCCAGCACCGAAGAGGAAAGCAATTTCTAGTCGGAACTATGAAAGTAGATGGTTAACTAGTCAAGTATTAAAGGGAGCCACAGCCACATCTTTTTGAATTGAAAGTAAGAAATAGATAAAATGAGATGCCCACTGATCCTCAAATACGGAACCTGGAATGATAATATTCTGTGATGAAAAAGTCTGCAGTGTATATGGTGAATTATAAGCTGACACGTGTTATTTTTGGGGGCAGGTGGGGAGGGGCAGGGGGTTAACAGGTAATGTGGTTTTGATTTTGGTGCCTTTCTTTTGACACCTACTTTTTTTAATTGAACACTTCTTTTTTACATTTTTAACCATAAACACCCCATGTGTCAGCCTTCAAACAGTCACACATTGTCACAAGAATTTTTGGTCATAGAACATTTATTCTCAACAAATATCGGGACACTCGTCACTCGTCACTCGTCACTCATCACTACAAGGTTTAATTTGTGCAATTGCGCTTCTATTGTTCAATGCCTTCAATGATGCACGACATGGCAACTGTAGTCCCAAACGTTGAATTTAGGACCGTCTATGATTTGAATATTTATATGTATCAAATTACCAATAGTCTACTTAAAGCGAAGATCCGTATGTATCGGCTCTGATTAAACGAATTGAAAATGGCAAACAATTTGTTCCTTTTCGTTACGCTGTGTTTTATCTACTTCAAGGTTAGGTGAAGATGCATAAACAGGTAAACCGGATTGAAAAATAAAATATTAAAATCCCAAAATACCCCCATCTCTTTCTTTCCCATCCTAGATTAGAAACCACATCAGTCCGTCGAGAAATGACACACTAAGAGAGTATCTTACTAGTTTTTATCTATCATTCAACAAAATGAATATAACTAAGAATGTCAAATTTGTTTTTATTTTCCAAATGTTTTAGGCATTTGAGTGATCAAGGGAAGAGGAAAATGGAACCCACTTACATTCTTGTTGGAATTGGATCAATAGAGAGAGCCTTCCATCGGGTGCTAAATTGGGTGGTGGTGTCACCGGTGAGGGTGAAAGAAGCTGCCATCATCTCTTATGTAAGTGGGAAAGTAAACTATTTTCCCCACCTTCTTCCTTGTTCATTGAATCAGAAGATTTTTTTTTACACTCTTTAAGATCGACCTTTTGGATCACCTTTCCACAAAAAACTGTTATTACCATTCTTAAATCAAAAGATTTAAACAAGAGGCTAAATGAGGATTTGAAATTTCTATTAGATTTGGTTGTAACATTCAATTTTCCTACATCGTCTTTGTGCTCCTCCCATCAAGCAGTGGTCATCATCACTGATACCGTTGTTGTTCCACTAGATAATAGCCTCTTTACAAAAGCTGTTTGGATGAGATATCGTAGATACGCATGGTTCCATCTGCAATGTCTCTCTATATTCTATCAATCACCAATAATCTAAAGAGGACAGCCAGGGCGGTAATGACCGTCCATTGATTATTTAGAAAGGAAACTCACGAGCGATGATATTCTCTCTCTCTCGCACTCTCCCTCTTCTTTAAATCAACAAACTCAAATAAAACTTGAGCAGAGAGATGAAAGATTCCGTATCAACAACAATTATCTCCTTTGATTACCTGATAAACTCACTAGCACCGGTGTTAAAGACCCTAGAGAGGATTTTCCGGTCTACCTTCACAAGGGGAAAATGAAATCCCAAACACAGTGATTACTTCATAGATACAAAATAAAACTGCGATTATTGGAGTGAAATTAAGTGCATTTTGCAGAGGTGCCATTATCAGATCTTTGAAGCTTTGGCTATAGAACCAGCCATTGGGGTGCTTTACTTAACTAAGGAAACTTAAATGATGCCGGATACGATGGTGGAACAACAATGGTGACAATGATAATGCTACTTGCATGCCGTCTAACAAAAGCCCTTTCAAGAGAGATTTTGACCGAGAACCATGGAAATGGGACAAGTCAGCGAGGGTTTCTTCAAGACATGGAGTAGGGGTGTGGAGATGATGGAGACTGAAAATTGAGACAGACAGGGTATATTGGGGTTTTAAAATTTATATGTTTTAATACGTACTTTACCCATCATTTTTGCAATGTGTCTTCTACAACCTTAAGCTGGATAAAACTGGGGCATTTAAAGAAGGAGCAAATTATTTACACCCCTATTCTATCCGGTTCAAGGTTAGGTGAAGACATGTAAATGGGTAAAACAAAATGAAAAATAAAATATTAAAAACCAAAAATACCTCTATCTCTTTCTCTCCCACCCAAGATCAGAAACCAAGCTAATCCATCGAGAAATGGCACACTAAGAGAGTACCTTACTAGTTTTTGTCAATCATTCAATAAAATGAATATAACTAAGAATGCTGGATTTTTTTTTTCTTTTCAAAATGTTTCAGGCATTTGAGTGACCAAGGAAGGAAAAACCGAACCCACTTACCTTCTTGTGGGAATTGGGTTAATGGAGAGCCCTCCATCAAGTGCTAAGTTGGGCGATGGTGTCACTAGTGAGGGCGAGAGAAGTTGCCATCATCTCTTATGTAAGAGGGAAAGTAAACTACTGTCCCCAGATTCTCCTTCTCTGTCCATCGAATTAGAGGATTTTTTTAGGTCCTCTTTAAGCTTGACCTTTTGGATCACATTTCCACAAAAAACCATCATTTCCATTATCAAATCATAAGATTTAGACAAGAGGCTACGTGAGGATTTGAATTTTCTATTAGATTTGGCTGTGACATTATGTTTTCCTACCTCGTCTTCGTGCTCCTCCCATTAAGCAGTGGTCATTGTCACTGACACCGTTGTTGCTCCACTAGATGATAACCACTTTACAAAAGCCGTTTGAATGAGATATCATAGATACACATGGTTCCATTTGCAATGTCTCTCTATATTCTATCAATCACCGGTAATCTAAAGATGACAACAATGGCCGTGACAGCTGTCCATTAATTATTTAGCAAGGAAACTCACTAGCGATGGTATTCCCTCTCTCTCACTCTTTCTCTTCTTTAAATCAATAGACTCAAATAAAACTTGAGCAGAGAGATGAAAGATTTTGCATCAACTACAATTATCTCCTCTTATTACCTGATATACCCACTAATACTGGTGTTATATACACTAGAGTGGATTTTCTAGTCTAGCTTCAAAAGGGGGAAATAAAATCCCAAACAAAAGTGGTTTCTTTATAGATACAAAACAAAACTACGATTATTGGAGTGAAAATGTATTTTTTCAGAGGTGCCATTATCAGATCTTTGAAGCTTTGGCCGTAAAACCAGCCATTGGGATGCTTTACTTAACCAAGGAAACCTAAATGATGCTGATGATGATGGTGACAGTGAAGATGCTTCTTGGATGTCGTCTAACAAAAGCCCTTGCAAGAGAGACTCTGACCCAGAACCATGGAAAATGGGACAAGTCAACGAAGGTTTCTTTAAGACATGGAAAAGAGGCGTGGAGATGATGAAGATTGAAAATTGAGACAGACAAGGTATATTTGGGTTTTAAAATTTATATGTTTGTATACTTACTGTACCCATCCTTTTTGTAATGTGTCTTCTACAACCTTCAGCTGGATAAAGCCAGGGCATTCAAAGAAGGAGCAAATTATTTGCCATTAAGGCAAATAATTTTCTCCTTTTCGTTACACCCCTACTTTATCTAGTTCCAGGTTAGGTGAAGACACGTAAAGAGGCAAAACGGATTGAAAATAAAATATAAAAACCCAAAAATACCCCTGTCTCTTTCTTTCCCACCCTAGATTAGAAATCAGACCGATCTATCAAAAAATGGCACACTAAGAGAGTACCTTACTAGTTTTTGTTAGTCATTCAACAAACTAAATATAACTAAGAATGTAGGATTTTTTTTTTCTTTTCCAAATGTTTCAGGCATTTGAGTGATCGAGGAGGAGGAAAACCAAATCCACTTACCTTCTTGTTAGAATTAGGTTAATGGAGAGCCCTCCATCGGGTGCTAAGTTGGGCAATGGTGTCACCGGTGAGGGCAAGATAAGCTTCTATCATCTCTTGCGTGAGTGGGAAAATAAACTACTATCCTCACCTTTTCCTTCTCTATCCATCGAATAAGAGGATTTTTTTGGGCCCTTTTTAAGATAGACCTTTTGGATCACCTTTCCACCAAAAACCCGTCATTGACATTCTCAAATCAAAAGATCTAGACAAGAGGCTAAGTGAGGATTTGAATTTTCTATTAGATTTGGCAGTGACATTTGATTTTCCTACATCATCTTCGTGCTCCTCCCTCAAGCAGTGGTCATCGTCACCGACACCGTTGTTGCTTCACTGGATGATAGCCTCTTTACAAAAGCCGTTCGAATGAGATATCATAGATACGCATGGTTCCATCTGCAACATCTCTCTATATTCTATCAATCACCGGTAATCTAAAGTGGACGGCCAGGGTCATGACGACTGTCCATTGATTATTTAGAAGGAAACTCACAAGCGATGATATTCTCTCTCTCTCTCTCTCTCTCTTGAAATCAACATACTCAAATAAAACTTCAGCAGAGAGATGAAGGATTTCGCATTAACTACAATTATCTCCTCTGATTACCTGATAAACCTACTAGCACTGGTGTTAAAGAAGCTAGAGTGGATTTTTTAGTCTAGCTTCAAAAGGGGAAAATGAAATCCCAAACAAAGTGACTGCCTCATAGATATAAAATAAAATTGCGATTACTAGAGTGAAAATGCATTTTACAGAGGTGCCATTATTACATCTTTGAAGCTTTGGCTGTAGAACTAGCCATTGGGGTGCTTTACTCAACCAAGGAAACCTAAATGATGCCGGTGACGATGGCGGAACAATGATGGTGACGGTGACAATGCTGCTTGCGTGAAGTCTAACAAAAGCCCTTGTAAGAGAGAGTTTGACCCAAAAACATGAAAATGGGACAAGTTAGCGAGGGTTTCTTCAAGACATGGAGAAGGGGCGTGGAGATGATGGAGACTAAAAATTGAAACAGACAGGGTATATTGGGGTTTTAAAATTTATATGTTTTAAAACCTACTTTACCCATCCTTTTTGCAATGTGTCTTCTACAACCTTTAGCTGGATAAAATCAGAGCATTTCAAGGAGAAAATTATTTGCCATTGAGGCAAATAATTTGCTCCTTTTCATTACGCCCCTGTTTTATCCGGTTCAAGGTTAGGTGAAGACACGTAAATGGATAAAACAAATTGAAAAATAAAATATTGAAACTCCAAAATACCCCTGTCTCTTTCTTTCCCACCCTATATCAGAAACTAGGCTGATCCGTCATGAAATGGCATAATAAGAGAGTACCTTATTGGTTTTTGTCAGTCATTCAACAAAATGAATATAACTAAGAATGCTGGATTTTTTTTTTCTTTTCCAAATGTTTCAAGTATTTGAGTGATCGAGGGAGGAGGAAGACCGAACCCACTTACTTTCTTGTTGGAATTGGGTTAATGAAGAGCCCTCCATCAGGTGCTAAGTTTGGCGATGGTGTCACTGGTGAGGGCAAGAGAAGCTGCCATCATCTCTTGCGTGAGTGGGAAAGTAAACTACTATTCGCACCTTCTCCTTCTCTGAGCATCGAATAAGAGGATTTGTTTGGGCCCTCTTTATGATTAACCTTTTGGATCACCTTTCCCCCAAAAACTGTCATTGCCATTCTCAAATCATAAGATTTATCTAAGTGAGGATTAGAATTTTCTATTAGATTTGGTTGTAACATTCTATTTTCCTATCTCATCTTCGTGCTCCTCCCATCAGGTAGTGGTTATTGTAACCGGCATTGTTGTTGCTCCACTAGATGATAGCCTCTTTACAAAAGTCGTTCGAATGAGATATCGTAAATATGCATGGTTCCATCTGCAATGTCTCTCTATATTCTATCAATGATTGGTAATCTAAAGAGGACAGCTAGGGTTGTGATGGTTGTCCATTGATTATTTAGCAAGGAAACTCACTAGCAATGGTATTCTCTCTCTCTCGCTCGCTCTCTCTCTTCTTTAAATCAACATACTCAAATAAAACTTGAGTAGAGAGATAGAAGATTTCACATCAACTACAATTATCCCCTCTGATTACCTGATACACCCACCAGCACCGGTGTTAGAGACCTTAGAGGATTTTCCTATCTAGCTTCAAAAGGGGATAATTAAATCCCAAAGAAAATGATTACTTCATAGATACAAAATTAAACTGCCATTACTAGAGTGAAAATACATTTTACAGAGGTGCCATTATCAGATCTTTGAAACTATGGCCTTAGAACCAGCCATTGGGGTGCTTTACTTAACTAAGGAAACCTAAATGATGCCGATGACAACAGCGGAACAACGATGGTGATGGTGACAATGCTGCTTGTGTGCTGTCTAACAAAAGCCCTTGCAAGAGAGACTCTGACCTAGAACCATGGAAATGGGACAAGTCATATATATATATATATATATATATATATATACACACATCTTAACCTTAACCCTAACCCATTTTCCATCTTTCATTCCCATTTTATATGAAAAATCACTTAAACCACTTCATGCTCATAAATTGGTTTAAACTCCACCAACCATCTTTTCTCTCTATAGCTTTTTGTCTTTTTTCCTTTTTAGTTAGCTAAAATTTTGTTTCCTTATTTCACATGGTTGAGTATATATTTGTCCAAATTCATTTTCTTAAGGTGGAAAAAAATTATGATAAATGTTTATATAACAATCATTGTAAGATAAAAGGTGGTTTTCTTTTAATTTTTTTTCTCTAAGTGTTTTGGCATTTATTCTTCATGCTATTACTAGCAATCCCATCCCAATCGGCCACTCCACTTCTCTCCCTCAGCTTATTTTAAGTATCCGTTGCATATTCATATTCAAATCCAATATTTGGTTAAATAAACAGATTCAAATACAGGTATAACTATATTTGCTTTGCATTCGATCTTCTCACAGTCCTAGTTTAGTTAGTTAGAGTTGATATCCTTTTTGTAAGTTTAGTTTTGATATGTTTATAGAAACAATACTGCTTCTAACTACAAGTTGGACATAAGTTATTAATGGTACTCTTTAATTATCTATATACTGCTAACGCTCTCGGGCTAGGGTGGTTG
>JAOXJP010077092.1:0-15103 GCA_025762735.1 Platanus orientalis
GGCTAAGTTCGGGCCCACTATATTTTGGGTTTGACGTGTGTCAAAGACCTGCTCTTCTTTGGCAGGGCTGCAAGTTGGGTGGGGACTGGGGAGGCACCATATTACAAACTACTTGCGGTAAAACTCATCCCAAAGCATTTTTCCATTTTATAAATTAAAACCCACCTCTAAGCGTATATCACCTAAGAGATTAACAATAATATAAATCAGAATGATTAGAAGTAGGACTGTCAATGAGCCGAGCTAGCTCGGAGCTCAACTCGTCATGAAGAGCTTGAGCACTGTGTCTAGCTCATAATGTCTTGCCTGAACCTCCTACTGATATTGTTTAGCTAAGAGAGAGAGAGAGAGAGTGAGAGAGGGTTATTTATCACTGCTTTGCATTATATATCATTATTTGTCGTGGGAAAAAAGAAAGTGAAAAGACAACTTGTAACCATCATATTTAAACCTGGATCAAAGTGAACAGGGTTAGACTGTGGTTTTTAGATTGATTTTTGCCAGACCAGCATAGCAGGTCTTTAACCGGTCTAACAATGACAGAAGATTCATAATGGTCTCCTGATTGTCTGTAGTAGAAGCTGAAAAGGATTCTCTCCTGCCGCTTATGACATGTTAAGGTCCTGTCTAACAGGTGGCACGATACAATTGGTAGGAAAAAAGTGAATATTATCTTTTAAAATTTGTATTTCACTTTTTCTTACCAATCATGTTGTGCCACGTGTTAGACAGAACCTTAACAGGTCATAAGGCAGCAGGAGAGAATCCTTTTCAGCTTCTACTACAGACAATCAGGAGACCAAAACTTAGTTTAATAGTGTCACGGCTGCAAAGATTCTGCAAATTCATCTGTTCGAGGATGAACCAAATGAAGAAGACAAACTAATCTAAACTAAAACTCCATTAGGTAAATTTGCAGCCAATTCGATTTATAAATTAATTTCTAACTCAACAAGTACACTTCAACTCTAAAAGAAGTAGATAAAAAATTTGGTTTCATGGGTTCTTATATTTATATGGAGATGTTTCACTGGTGTTTTGCCTTTGCAGAGTTCATTGGCAAGATTTATATCCAACTATGATCCCTCATGTCCTATATGTGAGCATGAACTGGCTAAGGTGGTGTGGTTTGGGTCACCTCTAGGACTTAGACTAAGAGAATTTTGCAAAATACTACAGGACTGGATAAATGATTGGTTGTCATCTTCTCCTACCTACAAGATATTCCGACAAGAAGCAATGATATTATGGTGTCTTTGGAAGGTTAGAAACAAAGTATTTTTGAACATAAATAAACCTTAGCATAATTCATAATAACTAATGTCATGACGATGGTTAAAGATTATAGTCCAGATCAAGAACACTCAAGCTCAATTCCACAAGGTTTAGCATGGGTTTCGAGTGGCAATACTCCTCATTGGAGGCCTCCTAGTGGCACTTTCAAGATAAATGTTGATGGTATAGTAGGTACTCAATGTGTGGCAGCTTCTTTAGTCAGAGATTATAAACGCTCTCTCGTTCAAGTAGAATCAAAAGAGCTACAAGCTTGTAGCCCAAAAAAGGTAGAAGTAATGGTGTTTTATTTAGGTCCCATGTTGGCAAAACAATTTCTAGGATTCCCCATACAACTTGAAGGTGATAATCTTTTGATTATGAAGATGCTCAATAGCAGAAAAGCTCTAATTCCCTAGTGATTTCAAAGCATCATATTGGATTGCCAATGGATTCTTCTCCAAAATCCTCAAGTGTTCATTTCATATGTTTCTCAAGATTGCATCAAAGCAGCCTATGCCATGGAAATTATAGAATCTAGGGAATATCTCTCTCTCAAATGGAATGATACTCATCTTCCTCAAAGAATATCTCCTATTCTTGTAATGGATTTTGTAATCGTGAGGATATTTAAGTTGAGTGAAATTGAGCTAACATTCCTAACCAAAAAAAAAAACTGGTTTGACTCCAAATGTTCAAGCTGATCTGAGGCATAATTCAAGTTTCCCATCACTAGCCAGCCTAAAACCTAGGCTAGAAACACAAGTAAGGTCAAGGAACTCATTTGGATTCATAAAGAAAATAAACTATTATTTATATTAAAACATTATTAGTAATATTCATTTTAACAATTTGTAAAATAGAGTGCTTTTTAAATAATGTCAGAATTTCTCTTTTTCCTTTTGTCCACTATTTCATGTTAGGAAGACACCAAAGACGTTACTACCATGAAAATCAAAGTTGATGATAACGCCTTATGTTGTGAATGTGTCTTGAATTCAACCTAAGATACAACTTGGGTGTGTGAACCAGAGAAAAATGTGAGTGGGGGGTCCGACATGACTTGCACAGAGAATAGAGTTTTTTATGGGTTATATAGGGTTTTCTTGGTATTGTGTCACCGCACTTTCATTGTAATCTCTTGTTCTTCATTCATTGTGAAACTATCTCACCATTTTCACCCGTGGATGTAGGCTTCAAGCTAAACCACATAAATCATTTGTTTTCTTTATGTGATTTTTGTTTTTTGCTATTTTCTTTCTTTTATTTTGTTGCAAAAGAACTCCAAATATATGGTTTGCACACAACAAATTGTTACAAGAGCTATAGGTTGTTTTTTTTAGGTTTTTTTACATGGAGGCATAGTATGGAGTAGAGAAGTTCGATGGATAGAACAACTTTAGTCTATGGTGCATGAACATGAGTGATTTATTGATTCAACAGGGACTGTATAAAGCGTTGGTAGGGAAGGAGAAGCCTCCTGTGACAATGGCAGAAGACGACAAATTGGAACTAATTAACATAAAACCAATTAGCGTGATTTAATTGTGCTTAGTCAATGAGGTGGTGGGCGAGGTTGTAGATGAAGTTATTGTGACTAGGTTATGGATCAAGCTTGAGAGTTTGTACATGATCAAGTCTATCATGAACATGTTGTATTTTAAAAAACATCTTTATACTTTAAGGATGAGAAAATGTATGTCTCTGAAAACCCACCTTAATGAATTCAATAAAATCATTGGATTTGAAGATTATTTCTCTTAAAGTCGACGATGAAGATCAAGCTACTGATGTTATCATATGAATACTTCATTACTACCTTACCCTATGAAAATGATACCCTCTCTATGGAGGATGTTAATGTAGCATTGTATTATACAGAATTAAGGAAGAAGGTATCTAGAGAAGAGGATGAGAGTCAGGCTAAAAGTCTAGTAGCAAGAGGAATAATAAAGGAGAAGGGTTCAGTTAATGATAAATTCAATAATCTATATCCAAAAAAGGGTAAATTCCATTACTACCACAAGCTAGGGCATTTTAGAAAATATTATCCAAAGCTCAAAGAGAATAAGGAGAAGGAAGTTTTTGGTATTGCAGAGAAAATTTTGATGGTTCTTAAAACATCCTTTTAGTGACTCATTATAATGTATACATAGATGATAAGTAAATTCTTGGTTCTAATTTCTCTTATCATAAGTGCACAAACCAGGATTGGTTTACAACCTATAAGGTGGTGAATGGTAGTACAATTTTGATGGGGAATAACATGCTTTGTAAAACTGTAGGAATTTGAATAATTTTGACCATGATGCATGATAGGATTGTCAAATGTTCGACACATACTAGAATTGAGAAATGATCTCATTTCATTGGGTGCTCTTGACACCAATGGTTATAAGTACACCACTGAAGGTGGAGTTTTAAAAATGATAAAAGATGCTTTGGTGGTGATGAGAGGATAAAATAATGATAACCTTTATGTGTTTTAGGGTAGTACATTATCAAGTACAACAACAATTTCATCAGCGATTGATTTAGATGCTAGTACTACCCACTTATGATATATGCAGTTAAGGCACATGAGTGAGAGGGGTATGACAAAGAAACTGGATTTTTGTGAGTATTGTGTGTTTGGGAAGCAATGCAGGATTAAGTTCAATATGATTGTTCATAGAATCAATGGTACAGTGGATTATATTCACTCTGATCTTTGGAGCCTATTTCATGTTACTTCAAAGATGGGATCTTATTTTCTTCTTTCATTAATGATTACTCAATAAAGGTTTAGATGTTATTTACTTTAAAGCATAAGGATAAAGTGTTTCTCAATTTTAAGAAATGGAAGACCGTGATTAAGAAGTAAATAGGCAATAAGATCAATTGAATGAAAAAATAATAATGGTTTAGAGTTTTGTTTAGGTGAATTTGATGGATTTTGCAAGAATGGGGGGATTGTGAGGCATCACACAATTAAAAAAAATGCCTAAGAAAAATGTTGTGGCAGAACGCATAAATAAGACTCTTCTAGAGAGAGCTCATTGTATGCTCTCTAATGTAGGTTTGGGTAAAAATTTTGAGCTAAAGTAGCTTATGTAGCTTGCTACTTGATGAATTGGTCTAAATCAATTACCATTAAGTCTAAGACTCCCGAGGAGGTATAGTCTGGTACTTTTGCACACTATTCTATCTTGAGGGTTTTTATTTGTCCTACTTACATTCATGAGAATACAAATAAGCTAGAACCTAGAGCTAAGAAGTGTTTAGTTTTGGGTTATGCATCTGGGGTGAATGGATACATATTGTGGTGTCCTGATCCTAAGTCACCCAAGTTTCTTATTAGCAAAGATATTACTTTTGATAAGTCTATCATGGTTAACCTAGAAGAAAAAAAAAAAGGAAAATGTTGATACAGATAGAGACCATGATATCAGTGAGTAGGTGGAGCTAGGGTATTATATTTCAGGGAAGGGAAAATATGGCACTTCCGTTCATCTTATTAAGAAAGATGTGCAAAATCCTAGTGAGGAGAAGATGTACCAAAGGAGCAACACTATAGTATTGTTACTGTGAGATAAATGAGAGAGATTAGACCACCTAAGAGGTATATTACCTATGTAGAGATGGTTTCTTATTTATTTACTGCGACAGAAATTGTTGTATTAGGAACCGTTTACATACCGTGAAGCTATCATTAGCAGTTAGTCTACGTAATGGATTGTTTTTATAAATGAAGAGATTTAGTTTCTTCATAAAAATCAAACTTGAGAGTTAGTGAGACTACCTAAGAAAAAGAGGATTGTTGGCTACATCAAGAGGAAAGATAGAATTCCAAGAGTGAAAGATGCAAAGTGCAAGGCATGCTTGGTGGCAAAGGGTTATATTTAGAAAGAGAGTGTGGACTTTAATGAAGTATTTTCAACAAATGTGAAGCATAGTTCTATTTGTGTGTTGCTTTCCATGGTTTATATACTTGACTTAAAGCTAGAGAAGCTCGATGTCAAGACAACTTTCCTGCATAGTGAGCTTGAGGAGAAGATTTATATGCATCAACCAAAGGGGTTCATCACTTCAAGTAAAGAAGACTATGTTTGCTTGTTGAAAAAAATGTTTGTATGACTTGAAACAATCTCCTAGATAGTGATAAAAACAGTTTGCTACTTTCATGTTTAGGCATTACTATTTTAGGAGTTAACATGATAGTTTTGTTTATTTAAGGAAGCTCTCAGATGGTCTCTTTTGTGTACTTCTTGATATATGTTGATGATATACTTATTGCTTCCAAGAATATATCTAGAATCAACAAGTTAATGGCTTAACTTAGTGGTGTGTTTGAGATGAAAAATATGGGGGCAATAAAGAAGATTTTGGATATGGAAATCTGCAAGGATAAAAAATAAAGTTGTATTTTTTCACAGAAAAATTATCGTGATATGCAAACGCTTTGGAATATAGAATTCTAAACCTGTGAGTATTCCACTTGATATAATTTTAGACTTTCATCAGACTTGTAACAACAGACTAAGGAGAAAAAACACATGTCTCATGTTCCGTATGCTAGTGCAACTAGGAGGCTCATGCATGCTATGGTTTTCAGTCATCTAGATATTTTACATGTTGCTAGTATTGTGAATACATAGAACATTCAAGGAAGGTACATTAAAAAGTTGTGAAATTGATACTTCAGTATTTGAGAATTACTATAGAAATTGGTTTGATATTTGATAAAACCAGTGGATTTGATAGTTGTATAGTTGGATTTGTAGATTCTGATTATGCAAGTGATCATGATAAGAGGTCTTTGATATATAATGACTTCACTCTCATGAGTTATGCAATTGGTTAGAATGAAACATTATAACCTACAGTTTCTTTGTCTTCTACTAAGACAAAGTATGTGACTAAGGCAGTAAATGAGGTTATTTGGTTAAGAGGCTTGCTTGGTAAGTTGGATCTGAAGCAAGGCTTGACTATTGTATATTGTGATAGTTAGAGTGTTATACATTTAACTAAAAATCAAATGTATCATGAGATATCCAAGCACATTGATGTTGAAAATCACTTCATTAGTGAGATTATCTAGCATGGCCAAATTGAAGTTCAGAAAATTATCATAGTAGATAATCCAATAGACATGATGACCAAGTCAATTCCTATATTAAAGCTTAAGAATTTCTTGAACTTGATTGGTGTTTGCAGTACTTGAGAGTGTCCCTTTGGGGTTTTATAAAGAAGATGAAAGAAAAGTTACTATTATATGGAGCTTGGTAAAATTCAAGCCAAGGTGGAGATTTGTTAGGAATGTGTCTCGAAATCAAACCGAGTACAACCCATGTGTGCGATCTAGAGAAAAAGACCAATGACCCATATTTTTCAACCCGATTCAAGGTCCAACCTGATGCATCCAAAGAATGTGGTTTTTTGTAGGTTATATAGGGTTTTCATGGGAAGTATGTCACTACACTTTCACTGTAATCTCTTTTTTTCGCTCATAGTGAAACTCTCGCCATTTTCACCCGTGGATGTAGACTTCAAGCCGAACCACATAAATTGTCTATGCTCTTTGTGTGATTAGTGTTTTTTTGTTGTTTTCTTTCTTCTATTTTATTGCATATGAACTCTAAATCTTGGGATTCCACAAAACACCTTACATGCTGAGAAGAATAAGATTCTTCTTCTTCTTTTTTCAGAAAAATCTTGGATTAAGCATCTCAAGCTTCCATTGATTGTTTTAGCTACACATATAAAGCCATTTTTATGTCAGCCTAGTACTTTTCTAGCACTCAACTTTTCTTGTATGAGTATAGAAGCCTTCATTTTTAACTATCAAACACCTATTTCGTCTGTAACCAAAGGTCTTTAACAACCGAGTGAAGAAAAAAAAATTGTATACATAGGCTTCTTCTTCTTCTTCTTCTTCTTCTTCTTCTCTCTCTCTCTCTCTGAAACAGTATACTAAGCTAATGAAGAAGTGAACAAGATATGGTTTTACATGGTTCTTTTCTTTATATTTTTCCTTTACCAAAGAAACTAGACTGACAAGGAGAAAGAAAACCAAGGAAAAATCCTCCCCTGCTCACTGATTATTATGTTGGGGCAAAAGATGGACACATAACCAGAAAAAAAGTGAAAGATCACTTCTTTAGGGGTATGTCTCATGTCTCCTGCCCTGCCAGATTAACGGGAGCAGGAGAGGATCTATTGGGAAGAAGCCATATGACTTTTCCACTTTTTGAGCAAATTTTGATGGGAATCCCCTTACCCCTGCCAACCAAAAAAAAAAAAAGTTTCAAAGTCAGATGACTTAAGCCTTATAAGTATATTGCATCTTCAATCTTCACCATTTAAACATTTAGCCACTTTTTTTTGTTCGGATAAAATAAAAGTTCACAAAGCTGATTTCTTGCAGTATAAAAACTTGCAGTGACCCTAAAGGACTAAGTGTTGGACAACATGTGGTGAAAAAAGTGAACCACCACATCTTGTGCACTAGTACTGGGTGTTTTTTCACCACGTGTTCCTCAGCACCAAGCGCATCAGGGTTGCCGCAATTTTTTGCGCTATAGGAAATCCACATTGCAAAATTCATGTCGTGACACTCATCATCTCAATGACTGTTCAATTGGATCACAAAACCTGGTTAAAGCTACATTGATGATTTATCTATGTTTATGTTTAAGAAGGTTTTCTTATTTAAAGTTTGGTCATTGACTGATCATGTAGCATAAGGACAATATGAAAGATCTAGCTAGACAGCCATAGCTCCCATTATATAGGTATTGTCACATGCAAACTCAGTACTGTCCTTTTAATCTTTCCACTCTTTTCTCAATTTTGCCGGGCTTGCCTTGCCGACAAGTCACGTTTTACTTTATTGGATTATTATTGTAAGGATAAATTTTCATTAAATGAAGATGCAAAGAAACCACAAAACCAGCCTTATATGATGATGGAATCCAATGTATAGATTTCTCTCTTCCTCTCTAAAATCTAAACCCACTTAATATAACAGTGAATGAGACCTCCTCCTTGGATTGCACAGGCAGAGGTACAATAGTAAGACCTACAAGGAAACATGGAGGGATAATGCAAAGAAGCCACACACCATGGTATTTGGTATATGGACTTCTCTCTACCTATTGAAAATATGAGCCCATCCTCAATGACAATGAATGATCTTTGATAATGATACCTCTTTCATGGGTGGCACAAGTAACGGTACAACATTACGAACAAAGAAAATACGAGGAAAGATGCAAAGAAGCCATATACAACCTTTTTTACTAATGGAATCTAGAGTAAACCCTTTTTGCTCCTTATTCTAAAGAGGCACCAAATTCAAAAAACTATCACATGTCAGCCTGTGGTGAGAGGACACGGTAGTGCATACAAAATCCTGAACAGAACATTTGTTCCCATCTCTGCTAAGGAAACCTCTTTCCAGGCTGGCAGAGGATATGGATTTCGAGTGGGAAGGAAATAGGTTCTATAAAACTTAACTTGCTAAGAAGTGTAAGGATCAGGCAGAGTTGTATTGTATGGACCCTCATCAATGAATAGGAAATAATCTAATAATTCATCCACTTGATCGAAGGAACGGAACAGTGGAGTTCGAATTATCTCCAATCATACCATAGAGCTATCATGCCAATTTCAATTATATACTGGCAAATGTCGGCCAAAGGTTCCCTTAATAAAGTAAATAAATGAGGAAAGGGCAGTGCCTCAGTATACATGTCGTACGTGCGTAGACACTTGTTACACGAAAATATAGTTAACCCTAATGTAGAGGATCATATAAACTTTTCTCTATACCTATTCTGAACACACTTACAATGACAATGATGGGCCTATGATAAGATCTTTTCCCAGATGGCAAAAGCAAGTGGATGGGGAACAAATCTTCTGTCTAGGATGGTGCCTTAGACACAAGGGAGGATATGTGGAACAAAATATGTGGGAATTTGAAATTGTGTCTAACTCTTGCATATTTTCTTCCACATGGCATCCTCTAGTGTCCAAAAACAAAACATTTACTTCGAGATGGATAACGAGCAGGGGAAAATAAGTTCTATTCACTTGACTTGCTATGTGTATGGCAGTGGCGGAGTCGCATGGACCTTCATCAACAAATAGAAAAATAATCTAATAATTCATCTACTTGCTCGAAGTAATGTAACAGGAGGGTCAAATTTGAATTATCTCCAATCATACCATAGAGCTATCACGGCAATTCCAATTTAAATACTGAAAAATGTTAGCCAAAGGAAGTTTTAGGGGTAATAATGTCGGGTGGGATTTGGTAAGACAACTTAAAATAAGCTTAAAATAAGAATAATGTTAGGGGCTGACACATCAGTACCAAAAAACTGATATACACTTCTTGGGGATGCTTTTTTACTTTCTAGAACTGATGTGTCGGCCCTAATACCATTCTCACTTTAGGCTAATTTTAAGTTGTCCTACCAAATCTAAAGGGTATTAATGTTCTGCCCAAGATATACGGCCTGAAATCACCTGCGACAACCCCCCTCAAGGGCCACTCAGAGGATGGGATCAATTCACTTTTTGCGAACAATACATCTTGGACACAACCTTATTTTAGTTTAATTAAATAGATAAATGAGGAAAAGGCAGTGCCACAATAGATATAAAGATAAATACCCAGTATATCGTTTGATTCTGAATTGATTTTAAGATATTTCTTTTTTCTCTGTTTCACTGGAGATTTATTCAAATTTCATCCAACTTGCCGAAGTGGGGTCCCCTATCTTTGGTTTTATTACAGATATTTTTGGTTGAAAAAAAATTAGTTGTGCCACAAACATATCAACTGCAGATGCATGACAAGATGCCAAAAACAATGCTTCAAGCGCAAAAGAAAAAGAGCAAAAAAGTAGGATCCGCTCTGCTTTTAACACTAAGAGCTTCTTCCTTTAAAAAAATTGTATAATTCACCTTGAGCTTCCACTTTCCAAGAGAGTATATGGAGAAATTGTTTATTCTATCAATCTTCACTCACAAATCCATCTTTGTGGTTGTTGTTGAGGTTGAGACCGTGTCTTTCTTTAGTCTTCACTACACAAATCCATCTTTCTTCTTGTTTAAAACAAGATAAGGGGTGTTGTAGAGGTGGCAATTTTGTCATGTATTTGTTAGGAGGTCTTTCTAGTTATTGAAGTTTTATCTATTATCAAAACATAAAGATAATGTGCTCTCGGTTGGAAGATGCAACAAATCCACACATTGAACTTTTGAATCTAATATATGGGAGTATTGGAAAAGTGTCTTGAATTCAACCTGAATATAGCCCATTTGTGCGATTTGAAGAGTAATCCGGAATACCTATTTCTACCAACCAGAACCAATTTTCTTTTTTCTTTTCTTTTTTTTTTTCTTTTCTGTGGAGAGGGTTATTTTGGGGGTTTATCCCATTTTAGGTTGTAGAGTTTATCAGGATGTGGGCTGTTTTATAAAGAGAGATCTATGGGAGTTTTGGGAGTGTGGAAGAGCGAGAATCTTTGGTTGTGAGAGGCAAGAATGTTCTATAAAGAGTTCTTTGGGTTTTTTCTTAGGGTTTCAACTTTGGATTTTGGGAACTTGTATTTGTACGTTTTTTACTGTTAGAAAAATTTTAGGATAAAAAAGATATGACAATGCTCGAGGCACGAGTCATGTTTTCCTTAAGAAAATATATGTCATTTAATTTGATCTTTAACAAAGATATAGAAACTGCATCAAGTCAACAAACTTGTCTCTAAGATAAAACGAGCCGAACCAAAATTGTGCTGTTGATCGGCAGTTTGTAACATCATAAAACCAACCCTTGAAAACTTGATAATATCTACTAGAAATGTCACCAATGAAAAATCCGAGGGTTCGCATAGAAACACAGAGGTCAAAGATGAGAGAGAGAGAGAGAGAGAGAGAGAAAGAGAAAGGTTTCAAGTGAAGTTATGTGTTGGAGTTCCCCTTTTATTTATAGATTTTGTAAAGGAACTTTGAAGATGTTTCTATAGACTTTTAGGCATCTTCTGTCATGAAGAAACACAAACATGTGTCTATAGACACCTCTTGGGTTTGTGCACACTTCCCCATGTCTATAAACTTGAAAAATATCCAATATGCACTCTGTATGTTTTCCATTTTAGTAGAAGTTCTTGATCATCTTCACCCATAGATGTAGGCAATCTTGTTGAACCGTGGTAAATATTGTGTTTTGTGATTGTTCTTTGTCGTTTTGCTATTTTTCTGATTTCGATTCAAGCCATCACAAACTTGAATCCAATCCATTTTGTTTTGTTGTGTCGTTTTGTCAGAACAAAAAAATAATCCAATAGAAGTTTTGCTATGTCTACTCTAAACTCACTTATAATGACAATGATGGGGTATTTGACAAGGAGACCTCTTTCATGGATGGGATAGGCAGATGTATCATGAGTGGGATAAAAATAAGTTACATTGACCCGCATTGACTGATAGGAAAATAATCTACTAGTTCATCCTTTTTTGGGTAAAAGAAAATGAGATTTCATTATACATAAACATTTACATCATTAACCTTCTCACGAATAATGAGATTTCTCAACTAACAAGGCTGAGAGACCCAAATCTCTAAGATGGTAGATCTTAAACCATATTTAGCTATCCCTTTGGCTAGGCTATTACAACATCTCTTAACATAACAAAAGGATATTTGTTCAAAAGAGTTTGAATACTTTCTACAATATGAGATTATAGTACAAATTGACCAATGACTGAACTCTAAGTCATCCTGAAGAAGGGAAATGAAAGCAAGAGAGTCCCCTTCCAAGATAACTTTTTTAAGCACCATCAAATGGGATATGTTCAAACCTAGATAAGCAACATAACATTCATCATTGAGAGGAGAAGCCACCCCACACTTTCCGACCTTATCAAAAAGGAGATCACTCTCATCATGTCTAATCACAATCTCACCAATCACTGAAAGTTGAGAGAGAAATGCCCCCATCAAAATTTATCTTAAAGAAACCTTCACTTGAAGGATTCCAAATAGGATTTGTCATTCCTTTCCCCTCCTCACAATGACAAACTTTAAGAAGAGATTCAATTTCTTTTAACTTCCTGAAACCATAACTCATAAATTTAAAAAACATTGAAATCACAATTGTAAAAAATAGTAGTACTCCTATTCTTCAAAATATTCCAACTAAAGATAGCAATAATAGACAAGAGGGCTTGTTTCACATAAATGTTTTAGAACTTCATATCACACCAGCCTTTAAACCACTTATCAAAAGAGGATGAATGACAGCAAGGATCTTAGGCTAGTTTTGAGGTACCAGACCCCTTCCCCTCAATCAGTATCCTATTAAAAAGACTTCCCAAGCTGGATGGCATACTTTTTCACATTTCAGGATGACTGGAGAAGGCACTTCCTATAAGGAGAATCCACAATTTAGAACTTTCCATGGACATTTTTGCAAAAATAACTAAACAAGAGGCCTATGTAAGAATATGAGTTTTCCTTAGTTATAATTAGTTTAAAGGATCATTTTCACTCATTTTACTTTTAAAGAATCTACTTTCACAATAGAGAGTTTGAATCTTTTCTTACAAAGCTCGCAAGAATATACCCCACTTTTGATAAGAGTGTATGCGCTTACATCCCCAATGAAGGGAACGAGGTCTTGGAGTTGTAAGCGCTTCACTTGTCATCATTACATAAGTTGAATACGTTAAGTTCCCATTTTCAAATTTGATTCAAATTTCTCTTGATTTGAGTGTTATTGTGACAAATGGAGTGGATTGGGGAGGGGATTTGTTATGTGGAGGCAACATGGGGGGAGAGAGCGCAAGTGTGTTGGGCTTAAGTTTCATAGGTCGGGGAGGACCTAAGGCGTTCCTAACCCGGCGGTTGTCCAGACAACCACCTGAGGGGGTGGTTGTTTCGAGGACCGCTGGCCCTGCAAGGCCTAGTGGTCCTTCAAAGGATTGTACCCGAGGGCTTAAGCATGGGGCAGACCTTTAGATGACCGCCCAAGCAGCACTCCGAAGGACCTCACCCCCTAGGTCACTGGTGACTCTGCACACTACATGGTTGTTTGGTGATAACTTATTCACCTGACCTTGAATTAAGGTGATTTTTATTGAGTGGGAAAGCTGACTATATTTATATACAAATCTTATTTCTTGGAAGATCCCTAAATTCGGTCATCATTAATGTCAAAATAGGGTCCAAAGTCAAGTGAAAACTGGCTTAAGTGACCTACTAGAAATTACAAAGAATTAACTCTAGTGCTCCTTATTTTACCCTTTATTTAGATTTAATTATTGACATATTAATTACTTGAATTTACACGTCCATTCCCACATTAATCCACTTTAATATTCATTCATTCACATACATTGAATCATGAAGTTCATCATTCATTCAAACATATAAACTCATACAAGATGTTCACTTCAAACTTCATCATCTTCATGCATCTCGTAGAGAAGTGTCCATGGATTCAACTAAAGCCCTCCACGGTTAAAGATTTAAGGTGAATTCATAGATCAAACTTTTAGGATTGACAATCTACTTGATAGGATTATACAAATTGACATGAAAGTTACATAATGCTGAAAATAAAGATCAAATTACATGAAATGAACCTGGATCTAAACAAGATGATACAAAACCATGAATCTATACCTATTGCCATGTTTTTTCTTGTTTCTTTTAGGATTGAGATCATTCATGGAAAATTTAAATTAAAACACATCATCCTAGCATGGATTCTAGAAGCAAGCATGAGATATGGAAATCAATGAAAAAACATTCAACAAAATGTATGGATTATGCATGAGTTATTCTAAAAGAAATCTTAAATCCTAATCAACCCTAAATCTACATGAACTAATTAAACATGATAAATTCTACAAAAATTTAAATAGAGAAGTACTTACAATAAGGGAATTGCAATCTCCCTTCTCCCTTGATCTTCTCTTTTGCTCCCTCCTTACTCCTTTTCACTTAAGTCTTCTCATTTTGGGGCTTCCTTGGAGATAAATATTTTTCATCTAAATTTGAAGGATAAGCCTTCAAAGATAGTAAATGAATCTTCAAATTTGGAGGTTTCTTCAAAGATAATAGAATTCTCCAAATTTAGTATAAAAAAATTATCCTAATTTGGTTACAATCTTTATAATGTGAATCTTTCTTTCTAAATTTAGAGTCCTCCTTTACCCCTCCTTACATCATCCTTAAATAGACGAGGTAAGGTTTCAATGGTATAAATTAGTCATTTGGCATTAAAGTATAATTATAAATAAGAGAGAATTTACTTGGGGAATTAGAAATATAATTCAAGAGTATTTAGAAAAAATCATAAGAAAGAATATGCCAAGATATTTTTCCATGTTATGGGTTGTTTGAATCTTGCTTAAAACACTACCCAATAATGGGTTTTTGTGAACAATGCATTATTCTCAAGTATGTGTTTGGATAAACCAGTTATTGATTTATAGTTTTTCTATAAACTTTTTGGGATCAATCATAGCACTGTATGGAGTCTCCCAATGGGTCCCATCTTCTATTTTGGTTCTTATAAATCCCAAGAATTCGAGGATTGAGCTAGGAAGGGATAGGGTCATTGTCACACCAAATTATGGTGCTAATAGGGGCTGTGGACATCGCGGAAAGGGAATCTGCGACCCACTTCGGGGTTTTGTTCGGAGTCGCCACCAACTCAAGTTCTCTTTACAGGTGGAGTTGGACACCTGCCTCATTTTCAGAGGAAAGAGAGGATACAGGCTTTCTCAGGGCCCGGGCTAGGCACTTGGGCCTAGGGTTGACTCTTTGATTAGT
>JAOXJP010077103.1:0-29167 GCA_025762735.1 Platanus orientalis
GGTTTAGAGATGTTATAACTCATCCAAGATGAGATCCCACATGTGTGGGGGTCTAACGGGAGCAGGTCACGTTATAAATGGCACCAAAATGTAATTTTCAGACATTTTCAGCATTTTGGGCATGTCGTGATCGATCATCGATCACCCGAAGACCTACCTGCTTTATTCATAATTGATCAGGCCAGAATCATGATTTCGTGATTGATCACAAGATCTATGATTGATCGTGATTCTCCTAAAAAAAATCCTGCACAAAATACTCCCTAGTATATCGGCCATAACTTTCTCTATAAAAGTCTAAATTATAAACCATTTGATAAGTTGGAATGTAGACTTGAAGAAATTTCCAAAAAGATATAGCTCATACTCTAGTTCACTCAAGATTAGTGTCTGTGGGCCCAAAAAGTTGCCACAATTATGTAATTAGGATGATTTTTTAACTTGACGAGTTTGAGGCCTAAGTTGGGTTTTATACTTCTAACTCTATCTAAATGGTTCATAAACCACTCTAAGGTCTATATAAAACATGTAAAATGATAATTTTATCCTTAAATGTGTCAAACTACATTTTTTCCTTTTAAGTGCAACGCAGGATGTTACACTTCTACCTCTTAAAGCAATCACTGTTCATTCATAACAAAAGAAACATCATACAATAGAGTTTAAAACTTTTCTAAAAAAATGGAATACTAATTTTATTTTATAAATTTAAGCTAGCACTAACAAATCTCCTTGCATTTATTTAAATTTTATGTCAAACAAACCCTATCAAATACAAATAGGCAAACCAATCATTGGTTTTAAAAAGCAATAAAATGCATCATCTTTATTATTAAATAAGATAAAAAAAAATTGGTTTTAACCTTGTAAAATAAAAACATTATCTACAAATCAAAACCCTAACTATAAACTTTAAGAATAGAAGTCCACTCATCGTTTCTATGCAAGAAGGCCTTCACAAAACTCAACAAGACTATAATCTCCTTTTCTTTCTCTTCATTTTCCCCCTTCTACTCAAAGGTTTTTTTTTCTCCTTTCCTCTTTCTCTCTCCCACTCTCTGTCATTGGTTTTGGTCAATTGAAACTAACGCCTCTTCGTTTCTTTTTTTATGTTATATTTTTTTCAAAACTGCCCATAACAGTTTAAGGGTATTAGTACATTCTTCTCATCTATAAGTTTAATAGGTTGTTAAAACCTAGATCTAGCATAAATTAGTAGTTAATTTCAGTTTTCACCTTTGATTATGGATTCTAATCATGAAATTTATTGTTTACTCTTAAAAGAAGAAAGTGATTGCAAAGGAAAATGAATTGGGGAAGAGGACTCTCTTGGAGCAAGGAAGTAAAAGCCTTGGTGGGTGGATATGTAGCTTATGCATACACTTTCCATTCCTAGGTTACTAGAAATTTTATTTTATTCTATTTTACAAAATTCAATGGCATTAATCTCTATGGAATTGATTTGGTGAATGGACGTGCATTTTTTACATAATTTTCCTCCCTAGGATCTTAGATTTATTAAGGATGAGCTTTGTTTTGGTGAATTCATATTCAACCCCCAACGAGAATATTGATTTCTTTATGTGGATTCTAGTTCCATGTTTGAAGGGATTCTTTTACTTTATTTCTATGTGTTATTGGAATATGGAGTTAGTTACATGATGGTAGTATCTTACTTTCATAAGCTTGGTGATCTCTACTTTATTTAGAGAGGCTTTGAAGTTAGATTCATGTAGTTTTGATGGTTTAGAAGTTTTATGTGGTGTATCTTGGGTTATCCTTTTGATTTCCCTTTGGAATTCTTAATTTCTTGCTCTCTAACTATTTGTTGAACTATCATATAATTTGTTCTCCATGATTTACATGTCTCTTGGATGCCTATAGACTTTTTTGCATAAGCCAGTTACTCACTTTGGTGGATTCACTTCACTTTATGCTAATCCATATTGATTTGTGTTATTTCTATTGATTCTCATGTTTCAATATTGGAATTCGATGTTCTACATTAGACTTTGTATACATTGGTAGCTTTCGTTGACATAAGTATGTTGTCTTTGCCATGGTTTACTTCGATATTTTCATGAGGCATTTTATGTAGACTTCTACATGAGTTTTAAAGCATTTGAGATATTTGGTTTTAACATTAATGGTAATTGGCATTGAACGAGTTTATAATAATGAGCATCCTATATGTCCTTAGAATTGGGTCAATCATCTTCACTTGCATTTATGCATTTAACCCATACATGTGGTTTACTCTTTCGTTTCTTTTAGATTCTTTATAAGATAGGACATGTGAATATTTTAAATGTCATACTTATGTAATAGTTACTTTACCTTTCATAAGCATGGTTTTGCCATTCGGTTTTGGATATAAGGATTTGAAATAATACCTCTATGTGGGAACATGTCCTTTGGGGCCTAAAGACCCTAACTGGGTGGTCCTTATGACCCTCAAGTACCCTATCATTAAGTCACATCAATAGGCGAAAAGACCCTTTATGTGGGTTTCTCTTATTGGGCCTAGAAACCCCTTTGTGGGTTGTCCTTTATGGCCTTAGGTACCTAATCATCGAGTTACATTAATAGGTGAAAACGACCCTAGTGGTCCAATATGTGTATGCCTAGTCACCGGGCTTTATAAATGGTGTCATCAGGTACCCAATCATTGGGTTAAATCAATAGGTGAAGACAGCTCTAGTGGTCCAATATGTGTATGCCTAATCACTGAGCTTTATAAATGGTGTCACTAGGTACCCAATCACTAGGTCAAATCAATAGGTGAAGACGGCCTTAGTGGCCTAACATATATTATATGACATGTTATGTCGAAGACCCTTAAGTGGCTTATATAATATTTTTTGTCGGAGATCCTCCGTGGCTTATGTTTTGTTTTGTCCGAGACCCTTCCATGGGTTATATGTTTTGTTTTATCGGAGACCCTTACATGGGTTACATGTTTTGGATTTGATGGAGACCCTTATGGGTTAGCATATGTATATAATACTTAGCATGTGACATATGCATGATTTAGTTTTGTTCACTTTAGACTCTCATATGGTTATCTTGTGGCATATGCATACTTGAATCATACTAAGAGTACAAATTTAATATATTTGATGCACTTGCATATCTACTTTGATTTTCTTACTCTATTATGATTCTTCCTATTTGCTACTGTAATTATCTTTGGTCTTGTGTACCATTTCGTTGAACCCGTCAAGCTTATCCTAATTGACACCACCTTACAGATGGAAATGTGGAGGACAGGTTACCCCAGAAGCTGCTTAAGACGCGGTAATGTGAGTTGTTGGATCAGGTGTCCTGGCTAGATGATCTTCCATTTTATTTCAATCACGATGAACTTTAGATCATAGATGTTTACATTTTATTTTATTTGGGATCATATTAATGGCTTGTGAAAGCCTTTTGATGGATATGAACATGTACTCACTTTGATTAGATTAGTCATGGTTGTGATATATTTTTGCAGCACGTAGTTATGGATTAATGTTATTATCCATTCCGCTGCATTTGACATGATAAAAAGTAAATGAATAAGGAATCTGATGCTTGAAATGAATGTGAATGTTTTGTACATATTATTATTTATTCTGTTGCGATATGTATATGGATAAATGGACTTGAATGGTAAAAAGAAAAGGTTTTAAATTTATATGGGAAGTGGCAAGGGTATAAGTGTCACACTCCGAAAACGGGATCTACCCAACCTGAGATACAGGTTCAGGGTGTGTCATCCAATGTCATAGTTTGGGTTTGGACTTGAGCCACGGCTTGTAAAGTTTACACACATAATAAATGCCAAGTTTCACAGACACAACACCCCTCCAAAAAAAAAAAAAAGAAGAAAAAGAAAGAAGCCGAGTTACAATTGTTACAATAACCTATTTAGTTACTAAAATCATGTATAGACTCGATATCTTACCAATCATATTCTAACCCTAGTACATAGTAGATATACTGTGACTTTTAGTTTTCCTCATACTTGTTCATTAGAATTTTAAAACAGTGTTTTACTAGCTTTGTGAATCATAAAGATTTATTTTATCACATGTGTTTTACTAAAAAATCTATTAAATTCCTTGGAAGATACTCAGAGATGAATAGATATATTCCTATGATATTGCAATTTAATAAAAAATTACACTTATTAGCCCTAATGAGATTAGCAAGTATGCCAAACATCTTATAATAAACTATAAATAGTTATTACAACAAATTGGTATTATTATTATTATTATTATATAATTGTTAAATTAGCTATTGGGTATTGCAAACCAAATGCACATTTTAACTTTTGGCCATTGAGAAGTAACTTCTCAAATATGTAAACTAACCATCACAATGACACCATAAAAACTCCTCTGAGAATAATGGTATTGAATATAAAAATAGATAAAATGAAGCATAGATAATGAAAACAATCAAGCCCACAAAAATTTGTTTAAAGAGAGAGAGAGAGAGAGAGAGAGAGAGAGAGAGAGAGAGAAGGGGACATTGAGAAGGAACTTATTATAAATTAAGAAATCAAGGAAACAGATTTAAAAAAAAAATTAGGGAGAAGGGGGTTAAAGTTGAGAAATTTTATTAAAACAAATGAGCTAAAAAAAAGAGGCATTCACACGACACCCCTTTGCTTTAGTATATTATATTGATTTCTAAGCATGAATTGATTAATTGTACCATTAAGTGTTATTCTAAATTTCCAGCAATGTTATTATATTTTTCATAATTGTTATAATGCTTCATAAACTTCTAAGCATGAATTGATTAATTATAAAAATGGTATTTATATTTTCATAAGTATATAGATTTCTAAGCCTGAATTAATTAACTGTACCATTAAGTGTTGTTCTAAATTTCCAACAATCTTATTATAATTTTCATAATTTCTATAATACTTCATAAACTTTCAAAATTTATTCAATTTCTAAGAGGAACGAAGTTCATTGGAACCAAAATTTAAAACATTTAGAGAGAGAAAGAGAGATCATTGATTGGCATGCACATATTTTTTCTAATGTATAAGCGCTCCCACTGGGTAGAGAGGGAGAGTGAAAGAGAGAGTTTAATACACATAAGATTTGTTGGTAGAATCTTGTCCTAGAAAGAATTAGAACTAATAGCACTGGTAAACTAATTGTGTCTCTCATGTTTTAAAGAAATTAGTTTGGTGTGATGCTAGGAGCCTCAAACAACTTATAAGATAACATTTTCGTTAAAAAAAAAAAAAGCAGAAGACAATGAGTTGCATAATCTATAAATAAGGTAAATTATATAGCATGAATATGACACACCATGTGCTTAAAGGCAATAGGATTTTTTATATTTTATTTTTGGTAAGAAAAGGAAGTGGAATCTATGTTGTCCATGTAAGGTATCAATGTTAATGGAACTGTACACACACCTCATTATGTAAAGGGACACCTATATGTTCAATCCTAGTTCGATTAATAACTGGAGCATCAAATAAGTTGATCACATAATGGGTATTAAGTCTAAGTGGTGAATAGTTAGTTCATATACCAAGGTGTTCATACTAAAATTGATTATTACTTAGGTCAAAATAGAAAAAATACAAATCATATCGAGACTGAATATATCAACTTTGGTTATGTTGAAATATGAAGTCCTACTAAAGAAATTACATTAGAGAAATCTAAATCCTTTTGTGGGAGTCAATAATATATGCTAGTTGAAATCAACCAAATGAAAAAGAAGAAATCATCCACACAAAAGTAGAGAAAAATTTATCAAAAAAAGAAAAAAGAAAAAATTAAATCATAATAAATTTTGATATTTGAATGTGTCCAAATATAGTGACATCACTAATGAGAAGAATAAAAAAGTATATTTCTAAACAGAAAGTCTCAACCTTAAAGCTTGTTATATTTCAATTGAAATTTTTGAAGAAGCACCTCATTTTAACAATGAGGGAAAAAAGGAAAATATCCCTTCATAGCTTTTAGAACCACTTCACTTGTGATCTATTTGTGTGTGTGTGTGTGTGTGTGTGTGTGAAAGAGAGAGAGAGGGAGATGGGATGAGGTCAATGGAAAATGAATTAAAAAACATGATAAAACAGAAAAGAAGTTTAAAGGTCATATTCTTGTGTGAATGAATCAAAATAACCAACCTACTCACCCTAAAATTATTTATCATGATTTAAAGGTATGGATAATGATCGAAGGGAGTAATTATTTTTTTTTGCATTGCATGGTCATCATTATTATCATAATATTAAAGATATAGAAAACAACCCTTGTAACTACTGTTTGTTAATGAAAATGAACTACTATTTTCTTTGTTTGCATAATCAAAAAGAGTATTATTAGAGAAAGGACAAGATACATGAACTCACTACATATTCAAACTACAATAAAGAGATCCATTAGGCATAATGCTTCCTTTTTTTTTTAATGACTGGTGGCTAATTCATTAAATAAACGGAAAAGAGGGCTATAGGGAAAGGGAAAGAGAGAATTCGATAAGCCATTGATCAAGTATACCTTGTTTAAAAGAGGGAAGCTCTCTCATTAAGGCTATGTTATGAAATAAACCTAATTATTTAATTTATTTATTTGTTATTATGGTCTCAGTGGTGAGAAGAATAGAGAAAATTTAGACTATTTCTATTTCAAATCAATAACTAGGAATTTGAAGGAAAGAAAGTATATGGTAGGAAGCTGGATAGAATTGAAAGTGAATTAAATTCCTTCTTTGGGACTTTATTTTAAACAAATGCAGTCTCAAAGGAACTTTTTGTGCAAAATTGGGAAAATGTAGCTGCTTATCACTTAACTTAGGATAGCTCATAAGCCAAAGAATTTGGGTAGATTGGTCTAAGATCGCTCTCTATTACAAACAGGGAGTCACTTTAGAAATCCCTTTGTTGTTTTGGGATGGAAGAGGGTAGTTAGTCAAAACACATCATAATAGTAAAGTACTAAAGAAAAAACCTGTGCGATGCACGGGATGTATCAATGCAAATTATCCACAACATCAGAAAGTTTAAGTATAAATAAACCATAAGATGAGGCAATTAAAACAACAACAACAACAAAATAAATCCATTAAAACAATAATAAAAATAGCTACTCCTATAACTGTTATTGCTATTACATCAAACTTTGGGTTAATTAGATGTAAATTTGGTTTATTAGGACTATATCCACCATTTGGTAGCACCCCTACAAACATCTCCTAAACCAAAACTTGAATTGACCTGGTGATTTCAACCATCTTTTCTGTCATACTTGTTGGGATGATTTCAAACAACTAAGGTGAATATCCAAAAAAGAAGCTCACGAGAGGGTAAAGGGTAAGGTCATGTTATAATGGATCCTACCACCTTACACATGCTCTGCATGTTTGGGCTCGACATTAATAGGCAACAATTATGATCTTCGAACTCAAGTTAGATTTTGATTAAAGGAAAATCTTAGAATTTGATTACATAGATTGTAAACATGAATATAAGGATATGTAGAGCAAATGCATTTGTGTTGATCCCTTCACTCAATGTGTTTTAGTGGGAGATACCTCAGCTAAAACCTAAACTTAAATAGATTTTAAAAAAATGCTTCTCTCTTTGTTTTTCCAATTCTTTAAATTTGGTGATAACTTTTCAATCCTCCCAAGTCCTTACACTTTTGTTGATCCGCAACCTCTCTAAGTGCATCCAAGTCTCACTAGGAATGCTCCCTTATTTGACTAGATGAGTAATCCACCTGGATAGTATCACTTTTTAAAAATAAAAAGATCACTCTGCATCTACACCCCATACCTTAGCACATTAGAATATTCTTTTAAAAAAAAAAATATTCAATAACCAATATGTTTACGTATCTACCAAAAAAAACAAAAAAAAACAACTTTTTAAGCCTTTTGTTGTTGGTTGGTCTCATCATGTTAAATATATACACCATACAAACTTAAAAAGAATACTACATTCACAGCGTAAATTTTAAGTTCTATATAACCCACATATTTTTTTTCCTAGAGGTCATAATCTACAATTACAAGTAATAATTGCTAGCTTAGACTTTCAAAGAAAATCGATCATATTATTAGGGCATTCTCATTCACCTCATTCATGGGGGTAAAATTGTAACTACCTTAAGATTTTAAAAGTTACTGCAATAGATAATTAATTTCATGATCCATAGGAAACCTTGACATGATCCCAATGACACCACTCTTTGCTCCTGAGGAAGATATAAGAGGATCCAAAGTGCTAAACACCATACAAATAAATTTGAAAACTTAACGTAGAATTGAAAGAACAAACCTAAGAAAAAAATAAAAAGAAAAAATTTGCAAGCTACGGTTGTATACAACCAATTGAACTTATATAATCCATATCTAACTTGCACTTATACATTTCATAAATCAAATGAGGTGAATGATAATATATAATATTTACAAGATTTAGAAAACAAAATCATAGATAATATAGATGGTCATAATCCACATATCTAAATCTTGCACTTATACATTTCAAACAAAACTAACATAGATAATATTTACAAGATTTAGAAAACAAAATCATAAATCAAAAAACAAATAACACACACACACACACAAGAGAGAGAGAGAGAGAGAGAGAGAGAGAGAGAGAGAGATTTGGCAAACTTATCCTCTATAGGTGAGTGATATAGTCATAAAGGATTGTTTATCCATCTGAATGTAGAAAATAAGAAATGTATTTGAATTCTCCTAATGTATGGCATGGGTTACAAAATAAAATATTAAAAAAAGACAATATATGCAAGATGGACATAAACATTCTCTTAAAATCAACAAAAATGTGAAACTAAGAATTACAGGCACTACAATAACTTTGAATGGAAGGTGAAACTAAACAGGTTGGAGCCACTACTAAATATTAAATTTATAGGACACAATTGGGTTGAAAAGAGACATATGGCTTAACCATATTTGTATCATGCTACAACCATTAGCCAGGCCTCAAGGAAAATGCTACTGCAAATCATCCATGCTTAGAAGATAATCTAAGGATCATATTAGCTTTCATGCTCCTCCTCTAGATATGCTAAAAACATATGAAAAAAATAAGAAAGGGGATGCATCATCGTCACCCCACCTCCGTAGCCTAGGGTTTTTAGGTGCTTTATCATAATCAAAGAGGATGGGTGATTGAAGTCTTCTTAGCTTCAAGAAAGACCACCTCACACTTCTACTGTGGTAAAAATCAAAACAAGTAAAGTTTTTTAAGAAAGAGAGAGAGAGAGAGAGAGAGAGAGAGAGAGAGAGAGTGTTACCTCATAAATGCAAGAAAATAGTAGAGACGAAAAGCATGGTCATCATGTCTAGATTAAGTAGGGCCAGAACACAGTGTAGAACAAACTCACTATTCTTCTTCTATGATGCCTCCGTTTTTTTTAATCCTGATAAGTGAAAAAGAGCAATTAAATTATGACTGGAAAACCAAAATAACGGGAAAAAAGCTAAAGAATAAATGCACAATGCCATACTCATCCAATCACAAGAAAGATTAGAGAATAATAAGTACACCCAACAAAAAACCCTTAATCAGAAAGTTAGAAAGAGTAATAAAATTGATGCCTCTCTCTAAGAAAGGGGAATATAGGACCAGCTAGAGAGAGAGAGAGAGAGTAGAGAATCTAGTGGAGTGGTCATTGGAGAAGAGAACGAATGATTCAAAGAGGTGGAGAGAGCTTACCTTTAGAGCAAAAGTGTAAGAGGGGAAAGAGATCATGTTGAGTAACAGAGAACACGATTAGAGAAATTTTCAAAATGAGGACTTCACTTACACGGTAACCTATGATGGATTAAATGAAACCCTAAACTACCATTGCTATCTCTCTTTTGTCTCCATAGTTACCAGAGTTTGTCTCTGTTGGCAAACCCTCTTTGATTGCTATCTCCATTTGTAGAAGATGAAGGACTTCGATAAAGAGAAGAATCGAGAAAAGGGGTCAAATGTAACTTTGAAGAAGAAGACTCTTCTGGATACGAAGAACCTAGAGACCTCAAAAGAAAAAAGAAAAAAATGCATTGATTAAGAATTATGTCAGAGTGGACATTAATCTAAGGTTGCTTTAGAGAGAGAGATATATATATAGAGATAACTTAGAAAATTTAAAAATATAAAAAAAAACAAAGAAAAAAATGTCAGCTTGCCAAATGGCATATACTATAGCAACCAACCCATTGGTTTAGTAAAATGTTTAGGTTGCATACTTTTTTATAATGCCATTTTTTTAAGATACTCAAATACAAAGAAAAAATAATATATTATAAAGTGATTAAACTGTACAACTTTCTAGACTCTAGAAATTTAAGATTTTATGATAAATATAAAAATAAATAAATAAATGAAAAGCCACACTTTGCCAAATGTTAGTTATTGTAGCAATAAGTCATTACTTTAGTATATTAGTATAGATATTATATCAAAAAAATTACGATGCACACTTTATGAGATGCTTTTTTACCAAAGAAAAATAATATAATATAAAATGTTTAAGTTGCACACCTTTTTATAATGTACATTTTTTTAAGATATTCGAGTACAACAAATGATATATTAAGGAGAAGTCAAATAACATAATATAAAATGTTTAAGTTGCACACCTTTTTATAATGCACACTTTTTTAAGATACTCGAGTATAACAAATAATATATTTTAAAGTGATTTAGCTGTATGACTTTCTAGAGTTTAGAAATTCAAGGTTTTACTATAAATAAAAAAATGAAAAAAATAAAGGAAAAGCCCCGCTCTGCCAAATGGTATTTACTGCAGCACTAAATCATTACTTTAGTATATTAGTATAGATGGGACAATTTGTAAGTGAAGAGGAAAATATTTATTTTATCTCTCTTGGCAAAAGAGTTTTTTTTTTTGGTAATGATCATAACAAAAGACTTTTAAAAGGTGTTATAGCTCATTTTGTGTATGTTTAAGATACCCTTTTATGGGAAGACCGATGGTGTAGTATAGTTCGTTTGAAGTATAGCTTTATGGATATATTAAGACTAGCTATGGACAAGAAAAAAGGGACAAGATGAAGGCAAGAAGGAGAAAAAAGACTAGCTATGGACAAGAAGGCAATGCTATCAGACTCCATGGGAGGCAACCGGAGTTGATGACTTCACAACCCATGCTTGGAAGATTTATAAATGGTATGTAAATCAAACTTATAGCTAAATTTCTTGATATCCTAGAATGATGTGAAATTTGGTAGGATTAAATGAATTTGAGATTTTAGTATTGAGATCTTAGTGATATTTTCTAGTGCAATCCTGTTTGGAAATGTTGTATCTTTAATGACCCACAACTCTTCCATGTAAATTGTATCCATTTTTTTTAGGAAGATACAATTATTTCTATGGATAGTTATGTTAATGATGCAAGACAACTTGACTTTGATATCAATTTGATGTCAAACAACTTGGCATGATATAGATTTGAGGGTTATTAGCCCCAAGATAACTTAAAATAAAGTCCAAATAATGACTAAAAGGATGTCAAAATAACATAAGATTAATCGAGAAATTCTGGATAAATATGAAGGTTGTTAAGAACAAGAGCTATGAGTATCCGAATAAGCTAAAAATTTATAAGTTAATAGTACTTCAAGTATATAACATAGCCTCCAAATTTTAGCTTTAACCAAGTCTAAGGAACTTAGACAACTATAACTCAGGTGTTGATCTAAAAATTACAACATAGTAGGATGTTAATAAAAAACTTATAGTTCTAAGATTAGCACTATAGACAACTAGATGACTACATGTTATAATTGTGGTAGATTATAAGAATGATTATCACCTCAAGAATAAGAACAACTTATACTAATATATGGAGAAGAATATGAAGTAAGACTAAGAGCAAACATTTGCCAAAACTTCTATAAGAAATGATTCCCATAAATCATAATAGGAGAAGTTTATAATATCTTATCTCTGAGGGTAGAACTTTCCCAACACTAGGTATAGATAATCATTTATAGCACTAGCTAATTGTATGATTCACTAGTTCAAAGAAAACAACCCATGAAATAGAGGAGTTAGGAACCCATGATGGATTTTCTTGTCTTGAAAATCATGAACAACATAAGAAGTTAGGTCTCCTATCGTCGTGGACCCTCAAGCCTTCACCAAATGTGTGGAGAATCCTTGTGAAACAAACTATAGCAACAGATAGAAACCCTAAAGGATTACTCGCATAAAAAAAAAAAAAAAAAAACTCACAAACCTGATTTCCAAGTCTTCTCACCAATGGAACCACCAAATCTTAACTTCTCATCAAAGTAGAAACATAAACTCAAGGCTTCTCACTAAGGGGTTTTCCTTTATCAGAAAAAAGGTTGTTGTCAGCTTCAAAGAGGTTTCTTCCTTCATTAATTTGAAAAAAAACAGGTCTCTTACAAGATTTAAAGTGACGCCCTACTATAAAGACATATAGAGTTTCTAAAAGACTAAAATTGAAAACCCAAAAGACATCTATATCCCTAAGTCTAATAATAGAAAATAAAAGATAAACATAAAATAGTAAGATAAAGTTTCCAATAGCCCTAAGATAAAGTCCACGTGATGTCTTCCATGGTTGCACAAGTGTGGGTCCCACTTAGGTTGCATTGTGGACCCCACATAGGTTATCGTGTTGATTTTTGCATCAAATTCTCCTAGTTCAAAAAAAAAAAAATTGACCTTAAGTTTTGTAATGATGAATGATCAACAACATTAGAAAACTTTGATTGCATAACCATAGATCATGTCCTCCATAATGTAATCTCTGATGTCCACTATGATACCTCTTCTTGCAAGTAACTTGTCTTGAAAAAATCTCATAATATATTTATTCGGGTTCTTCATTTGAAATTACATCAAGAGAATAAGATAATCACTCCCTAACTTTTGTGGATACATCAAGGGGTGGTTGTTCTACATAATATTGGATTTTGCCTTCAGCTCTGGGCTCTTCTAACTTTGGGGCAACAATGGCACATGTATCCACAAACATAGTTAGTTCATCAAGAATGATTGTATTGTCTTCATTGTCCGGCTTATCTCCCCCCCCTCATTAATAACATTAAAGCTACCTATTTCTTCATTCTTGTTTTCCTAGTTCTTTTTTGTCTTGAATAGTGACTTAGCATGAGGCTCCATAATATATTTCTTGGGTTCATCATCAGCTTCTTTAGTGTCTCATTCATTTTGTCTTCAAAAGCTGAAAACAATCCTTCCATCATTTTATGTGCCAATCGTGATGACACAATTTAGATCTTTTTTTGTCCATTAAGGTGTATTATGTTAGATCATCCATTTTATTACTTTTTAATAGTTGCAATCCAATGAGAAAAAACTTATGATGACCTTATATGGATCATAGTTAAAACTCTTTATTCTCAACTTGAGGAGGCCTTAAAGGTGGGGCATTCACTCTTAAGTGGTTATAGACATTAATTTTTACAAATTTTTGTCTCCAAATATCAATCATTCTAAAAGTTATCATGGTTTATGCCAAATTCAAAGGTTCCCACCTCCCAATATGTAATGGGATAAATTCAATGGACATTGATGCAAGGAAGAACCCAAAGAAGCTATAGTTGTAAGCTTCTTTGACTGAATGAGGGTAGATGGGTTGTTGGATTCTATAATTGCATTGGACATGCTGCATAATGCGTTGACATAGCTCTGAACCAATAGAGATATAATGCTATAGAACTCTGTGGTGAAAAGCAACTCTTCACCACTAGATGGACCATTGGATTTATTCTTGCAAGGACACCTACTATTTTGGAACATATTTTTGAGGTGTTTAATGTCTTATAATAATATCTCACCAATTTTATAATAAATTTTCATTTGCTTATTGGATATTATGCTATCAACAAAGCATTGTAAATGTATCATTAGATTATCAAATTACTTCTTCAAGTTTGATTGCATGCATCGCTTGTGCTTTGCACAAGTTTATTTGCAAGTTTTTTAATAAAGGAAAAAAATTGTTAGTTATTAGTTATAAATATATATATGAATGTAGGTTTTGAACCTTGGTCAATTGTATGAATTCTCACTGACTTTACTAACTTAACAAGCCGGCATTACTAATACATTAAGAGAGACATATCATCATGTCTTCCTTATGAATCAAACTTGTCAAGGAAGTTAAGTGGTTTTAATATTTTAGATAATCTTTGAAATTTTAGACACATTCATTGCTAAACCATGGACTTAAGACATGACAAACATGATAGCAAAACCAATTGTTTGACATTTTTTTTTTTAAACTAAAACAAAAGTAAAATTTGTGAGTAATCTAATTAAATTTACATAAAATAGTTGGCATTGAACATAATTAACCTTAACAAACAAATGTTCAAGTCTAGGAATTTTTAGTAAAAATTTTGAGAATGGAAACCTAGGATAATAAAAAAAATATTAATTAGTAAATGACAAAGATACTATCCAATATTTAGGGGTTTAATTGTCAATTAAAAGAAAAAACCTTTAAATGTATTAGCTTAGAACATAATTTTTCTGCTTCATAATAGATGTTTGACATGAATTAAGCAAACAAAGAAAAAAAGAATACAAATTTTTTTGATTTAGTAATATGAAGAGATGAAGAATTTCATTTTATAGGTTGATATGAATGAGGAAAAAACTTGAAAGTTAACACACCAATTTCTTCCATGTGGATGATTGTAGAGAAAGGATTTGAAGAAGATTTGACATCTTTGGGTTACATATAAATGGATGCCATTATTAGTCACTAAAAGAAAAATTATATTTTTCTATTGTATTGAAAAAGAAATTAGATTAAGACAATCAAAGATCATGAATAACCTATGAAAATTGTAATAATTTAATCATTGTGTAATAAATAAACAAACAAATAAATAGACATATTTTGTTAAGGGAGATAAAAAATATCTTAGAAAATTTTTTTTTTATCAAAAGAAAGGGGCTTTTTTTTGAGGGGGGGGGGGAAGAGAGTGAGTCATGCAAAAGAAGTTTTAGTGAAGGGGGAGTGAAATCAAATTAGCATGTCTCATTTATTTATTTATTATTTTTTAACATTGAATTGAGAAGAGAGAAACTTCTTCCTTTTCTCTTATTCTACATTAGATTGAGTTAATAAATTAAATTTAAATCATCAAATGTGCATCTTCAATGGGATTTGACCACCGTATTGATCATTTATCATTTAAATTACATAAATAGACATCACAAATATAAATATTGCACCAAGTATAATTAAACTTTTGTTTCATGTAGACAAGGTTTGATAACAATTTTTGTCATCTCAAATAAGTATCTCGCAAAAATTATATTATGCATGATTCCCTTCACAACTCAAATTACCTATAAATTCACAAAAAAGTTTTTATTTTTTGTTTTGCATGACAAATTTTTAAATGAATATAGAACAACATAACTGAGGAATACATCAATTTAAATTATCAAGTTTGAAGAAGTACAATAAATTACTATTTTTATTATTAGTTATCGAAATAAATAGGTAACACAAGTATAGAAACTCAATAATATCCAAATGGAACAATAGAGATAAACTAAAATGGCTTAGTGAACAAAACAGTTAACCCAAAACTTGAAAACATTGAATATAAAAGTTTACCCATAAAGAATCAAGTTCTTCCAAAACCTATGAATTAAACTATGAATCAAAACTGGAACTTAACAAACCAGCTTTATAAAAAAAAAGAAAAAAAGGAACTGAGTAAATTATCAATTAGGTAGCTATGGTGGCGTATATTCCAAACCAAAACCATTACCTTGCAATAATTTTTTCATCAATCTTTTCGAATTCTTTTTCTAGGCAGTTGATATAATAGAGTAAAACTTTGTAACTAGGCTTTGCATAAAATTACACCATGTTTGACATGAGTGGTTTATGCTAAAAAGTCTTTATGAAAACATTGCAAAAAATAAAAAAAAAGTGGTTTTTGCAGGGATACCAGAGCCTATATGTGCATATGTATGTACACCAAAGTATCTTTTGTCAGGTGTCACATGTTGGATTTATGATGGAGCTATATCCCTTTAGTCAGGTTGGAGATGATTACAACCCTGCCAAGTGTCACATGTTGGATTTATGCTGTGTGATATCTATCAAGTCAGACCAGAGATGATTACAACGCTTCCAAGTGTCACATGCTGGATTTATGCCGGTGTGATATCTCTCAAGTCAAACAGGAGATGACGCAAACCCCACACGCACATGACAATGGATATTTGGCAGCTGGGATTAGGTACAACAGCAGGTTAGAAAGTGCTTAAAGTTGGAATGACCTTAGGGCTGACACATCAGCATGATATTTTTCACTTTTTGGTACTGATGTGTTGGCCTGATGTCATTCCAACTTTAGCCACTCTCTAAGTTGGCCTACCAAATCCTCAGCAAATACTTGGGTAGGAGATTGATAGTCTATTTTGAGACAGACCTCTAAAGGCATGCCATTGATTGACGATTGATGCGTTTTTGAATTTGATGTTCTTTATTGACCACCTACTTTTTTACTGAACACTTTTTTGGGCTCTTTTACCCCCAAAAACAACACGTGTCTATTTCTAATATATACACTACAGAGGCATTTTTATCACAGAACATTTGCTTCGATTTGGGAGTAAATACACATGTCTATAACATCCTCAGCTTAACCCCTTCAAAAGTCAAGATATCTTTGTCAAGCATCGTGTCAGGCATTGATAAGGTAATGGCGTGATATCACCCCCAGTTGGACCGGAGATAATTCGATGATTTTCCCCTTAATTTTTCTCCCAATATATTCTTTTTTCCCGTACTGAAACAAGAAGCCAGGGGCTCCGCCGCAGCCCGTATGGATGGTGGGCTTAAGAAGATCCTCAACTACCCCGCGCGATCGTCTCATCTCTCTCATTATATATCACAACTTTCTCTGTCAATCTCTCTCACTTTTCGTCTGTAAATTTCCTCGTCCACATCTACCTGGCTACCTTCTCATCCAGAGCTTCTCAGGCAAGTAAACCTCTCTCTCCCCCTCTCTCTTTCTCTGTCTGTGTAGATATTGCAAGTATGCTCCCTGCCCTGTTTTCGTTTGATATCATGGTGTTTGTTGAAAGTCCCGATATGGATTTCGGGCTTGAATGCTGAGATTGGGGATTTCGGTTTTTGTGTTTCTTTTCATGTTCTTCTTCTAATTCATGGGAATTCTAGGGTTTGTTTTTTTTTTTTATTTTTCTTTGTCGAGTACTTGTATTGTAACTTTAGTGGGATGGTTGTCAGTACAGAGTTAGGTTTTTATGGTTTGAATTGGTCGGAAGTGCAGTGGAACAACACAGTCACAGTTTCGAAATCCTTAAGTAAATAAACCGATTGGCTAGCCATAAAGAATCGAAAGGTCAAGTTCGTTAAATTTGAATTTTGATGCTCTTCATATTAAAGAGCTGCAAATTTTGATGTGTTAATCGAAAGCAAGTGTTTCATGTTGCAAGTGACTCCCTGCCCTTGTTATCGTTTGGTTGTATGGTATTTGTCCGTTTAGAAGTGCTAAAGGTCCCGGCATGGATTGGGTTTGAATCCTAAGATGGGGGATTTCTGTTTTTGCATTTCCTTTTTATATTTTCCCTCTATTTCATTGCAATTCTAGGGTTTATTTTCAATTCTTTTCCGTTGTCAAGAACCACTTCTATTCTCACTTTAATGCGGATGATTCTCTGTAGAAGCTAGATTTTTATGGTTTGCATTGATCAGAAGTGCAATGGAACAACGCTTGCCACCTTTTCAAATCTCCAGTCACAGAGAATGGAAATGTAAACATGTTTATAAAATTTGAGTATTTGATGCTCTTCATCTTAGGCAGCTACAGATTTTAATGTCTTAATTGAATACCAGTGTTTCACAATGTCCCCCGGATCTGTCCATCCTCCTTTACGTGTGGCAAACAAAGGCGCTGAGTCCAAGAGGAAAGGTGATATGGAAGCTAGTTCTAGCGGCTGTATGTTGGTCCATTTGGTTGGAAAGGAACAACAGGGTTTTTGAGGGTTTCATTGGAGTTTCTAATTGGGTTAAAGAGAAATTTGTTTGGGGGGCATCTCTTTTAAGGGCTGTTCACATATTCAACCCAGGGATTCTTAGAAAGGAATGGAATGGGATTATAGGATGTGACCCAAGCTAGTGGAGGTTTTTCTCTTCTCATGTCCCCCCTCTTGTTCTCATGTCTTTAGGGGATGCCTTATCCCCCCCCCCCCTTTTTATCTAATAAAGTTTTTTATTCATAAAAAAAGTGTTTCACATTGTTCTCTTCTTTAAATTTCTGTGTTTATATTAAGAGAAGTACGCTGTCCCTTGCATCTTTGGCTTTAATTGGAGCAAAAAATTTGAAGTACAGTAATTTATTGCATTTTTCCTTATATTTTTTCTATTGTTACTATAGGTACTGTTCAATAGCTTATTGGAAAGGAATCACATAGCTACCATGCAGATCCATCATCGCCAATTCAGCTTACAGAATAAGATCCAGATATCCCCCAGGTGTATTTTGAAATCGTTGTTTGGAAGCAAGGATGAAATTTTGATGGTAGCCAAGCTTACAGATTCTCCTGGTCAATAAATTTCTTGTGAAGGCATTTTTGTTTTCATACTATTTCTTCAGAACAAAGCTCTTGGGTGTTAGTTGGTACTTCCTGCGCAATATGCCAGCTATACAGAGGTTGTATGAAGCCTGCAAAGTATCCTTCTCTCCTAATGGGCCGGTTTCAGAAGAAGCTCTTGAAAAAGTTCGTGCAATGTTAGGTGGGAAGAACAGATTCATGACTTTTTGCCCTTATTTCTATACTATTTTTACAGCTGAAAAGTCTTAAGGCTACAAATTGATTGCTTATATATATATATATAATTGCTAATGTTATATATTTTTTCTTCCTTGTATTTGCTTATGTTTCAAATTGTATTTTAATTTATTCTTATCTTGTTATCTCAACTGCAAGAAATTAAATTATAGAAGTGGATGTTGTTATTGGAAGATACACTTTTAAAATGAAGCTTCTGTGAATAGTAAATATCAATAACCATTTGAGGCTGTGAATTATGTTCAACTCCTATCTTGATCATCATGCTTTTCTGCCAACTTTTTCTTGATTTCTTTGTTAAAAGTTGGAAGCTGATCTCCTCTTAAATTTTATGTCATGATGTATGATAGAAAATCTTTTCCTCTAGAAAGGATAGTGCTTTTCTACCAATACTGTTATTTTGAAGTGGGTAACTTGGTATTGCTTCTTATAATTCTTCTTTAGGTGATTTCATGTGAATTAATTTAGGAGCTGCTAAGATCATTTGTTGGGTTTCAGTTTTTTACCCTATTTAAGATGGTTTTATTGATTTCATTTTCTAGGATATCATATTGACTCTAATACATGTCTAATTATGATTAGCCTATGCATTTTAAAAATTAATATTCTAGAAAATATATTTGCTAAATTTATTATCTGTTTGCTCAAAGTGGATTGGATATCTTATGGTTCGATACTGCATACTTATGTAGATACTTTCAAGTATTCATGTATGGTGTCATTCATAATAAAAGTATTGTCAATGTTTTGGAAGTTGATAAATGTATTGATGTAGGATCGATGCTTTGATTCCAACTGATGTAGGACCAAGGCTATGATACCAAAATTGATGATTGCCTTGATATCAAATTGAGATTGAATAAAAAAATGACAGAAACGAAGAAGAATAGAGAAAGGGAAGGAGATACCTATTAGAAGTCATGCTAGTCTAGGCAATCACACCTTGGGTTGGAGGCAATCACATATCCAAGAGCTTTAGCAATTTGCTTCATTCAATAATCAATAATAAAATTTTGAGTTGCAAAGCATATTTATGAAGGTTTCATACCCTTGCCTTCCAAATCCCAGTTTAACAAGATTTTTTAAAACTCTAAAAATTCAATTCTCGTCACAAAGTGATCCCTGCTAGTATTTTGGCCATAACTTTCCCAAATCACATCGAATTCATAAGATCTTAGCTTGTTGGAAAGGTAATTGAAAAATATTTCAAAAAACTATTACAAAAAAGTCTCAAATGTAATCAAGCCAAATGGGTAAGTTTTGACTTCCCAATAGGGCATAAAGAAAAGTGATGGAAATCGATCTTTCACTTTCCTAAAATATAAATAAAACCTTTTTTTCATGAAAATTAATAACCCCCAAATTTATTGACAATAAACTAACCTGGATCAGCTTAAAATTAACAAAATTAAAATTATTGTCATATAAAAATATGAAACCCAAAATACCCAAAATACCTCTAAATAACCCTATCAAATTTGAGTATGGATTGTTTCTCATTCCGTATACATGGTCCTTGGTTTTATAAAACTCGAGGTTGAGTTTTATAGTGATGAAGGATCAACATTAATTAATAAATTTGGGGGCTTAATCACATAGGTTTTCTGGGATGAATTTTCTGATGTTGAAGTTTCCTCTTATAATTGGTTTTGTTGGTTTGTCTTGGAAAAAGCTTATAATATGTTTATCCAGGTAGTTCATCTAAAATCATATTAGCACAATCGAAGAACAACTCACTTTCTTTGACACATCAAGGGTTTGCTCCCTATAACAGATTAACAAATTCCTTCACGTCATTCAAAAGAGAAGTGTTTATGATTTACTCCATTGGCTCTTGTAAAACTAATTTGTTCAAGAAATCTGATTGCTCAGCTAGAGTTGTAGGTAGAATTGGTGGAGATGGCTTTTGCTCATCATTAACTTTTTTGATAATTAATTTCTTCATTATATTTCTTATCATCTACTAATTGAAACTTTGTTTGATTATTTTAGTGCTGAACTTGAAGTGCCTCAAGTGTTTCCTGTTGTGGGACACCACTTAAACTCAAAGAGATCTTTTCTTGCTTATTCTCTTTCAAAGCTGGCATCACCATTGGAGTAGGATTTTGCCGCTTTACTTTAACTCGATAACATGCATCACAGCTAAAAATCTACTATTTATGTCTCCTCATAAAAAATAGCTTTCCTTTCATTGATCCATTGCTAGCCGCCTAACACTACCATGTTGACTTTAATTGGAACGATTCTGCATTCATCACCATCAATATTGCTTTCTCTTGTTTGAATTGAATACCAAAACCTTTTCCATCACATCCACAATATAGATGATCTATGAGATCTTGTAAGATCTCCTCAACAAAGCTTTTAGAAATAAAGTTCATATTATATTAGTCAGTTAGTACGACTTAGATTGCCTTATTAAAAGAGAAATCAAATGTAATCATAATATTTAAAACCATCTTTTAGGACTTGCTTTGATATAGCTAAGGAGACAAACAAAATATTGGATCCTTTGGCTCTAATATGGAGGAGTAAGCAAACAAATTATAGGATCATTTGGCTTTAATACCAAATTGATGTAGGATCAAGGCTCTGATACCAAAATTGATGCAAGACTGTCTTGATACCAAATCTAGATGAAAAAAAGAAGAAAGATTACAAAGAAGAATAGAGAAAGAGAAGGACATATTAACTAGCAATTGTTAGTGCAAATTGTGTATTGTCAAACCCATTCTAAAACTCAATGCATATATGTAGTGTGGTCTACTATAAGTCTTACATGCTTGTAATTGGTTGTGTAAAATGTAAATGAGTCATGTAAGTCAAGTTTGGGTGGAACATCAAGAGGACACATCTTAAAGCCGGGAAGAACACATGCACTTGAAATTTAAGCTTTATGAATTCAAGATGTTTCAAGCCCTCAAGCTCCAATGCCAAGTCACCTCAAGAGCCAACTAGCACCAAAAAGTCAAATCCAAAGGTAATGATGGTAAGTGAGTGATTGGGTATGAACCTAACCTTAAGTAGACTTAGAATGACTTAGAAATAACCTACCCAAACCCTAGAGAAGGCCCCACAAAGGTTGGACCAATGATAGTGCAAAATGACAAAAATTAAGTTAAATAAAAAATGTTGAAAGCCAAGATCTAAGTCATAATCGATCATGACTTAGATCTTGAAAAACCAGTGGGCCAAGAACTAAGTCCTGATCGATCATGACTTAGATCATGAACACTGGATTTTAAGAAAAATAAAAAAAATGTGCTAAAAAATAAAAATGGCTCGTAAACTTGAAATGACCATAACTTTTGATCTTGATGTCCACTCGTAGCCTGTAAGTACTCAAATGATCGGTTCGACGAACACTATCTAAAAAACAAGATCAGAGTCATGATAGATCTTCCCTTTAGGGATCGATCATGACCAAGATCAATCTTGCCAACCAAATTTGGAAATTTCTAGATTTGCGATTTTCCACAACAACTCTATTTTTTACCATTGGAAAAAAGCTGTTGGGATCTTTTGAGCATGGGTTTTCTCCTCTATAAATAGGGAACAAACTGCAATGATTTTAACATGAATTCCACATTGATTCTATAGTCAAAACTTGTGAAAACTTGAGCTAGTTATTGTTAATTTAGTGGAAAGTGTGTGAGAACAACCTTATGCTTTTTTCATTACTTAAATCCTTGCCCAAGGTTGTGTGCAAAGCTTCCTAAGCTTGTAAGTTAAATCTTTTTAAAGCTTAAAGAGCTATTTTTGTAGTCAAATCTTGTCTTTCCAAAGATAGTGGTTGTTATATAATCAAATTAGCCTAGAAGGAGGCAGCCCAACGCAAGAAACTAATTCCTCCACTTCAATCAAAATTTGTAGCCTTCACCGGAGCCACCAGAGGCGGATTCTCGCAACACTTGCCAGAGCCAAGTGCGTATCATCGTCCATTGGAGTCACTGGATGGAACGTGCCCCTTGAAGTCATTAGGAGCTTATGTAGGATATCCCTTTTTAAAAGGACCCCACAACAATTAGGGATAAACTACAAATTTCATATTGAAATCAAGAGAAAACCAAAAGAAAGATGAAATCAAGAACTAAGAAAAGAGTGAAAGAAGACAAAGGAAACAGTAAAATTAAATTAAAAGAAAGTATAAATTAAATAAAGAACTCAAAAAAATAAGAAATAAAAAAACATAAGAGAGAAGAGATTAGAGAAGAGAGGAAAAGAAGAAAGAACAGGAAGAAGAAGAAATCACCTAACCATGAGAGGTATAGAGATATAGCCAAACCATGGGATTCAAGACAACTTCAATTCATAATTTTTCTTCAACTCCCTATCAACTTTCTAACTTGGCTCTAATGACCTTATTATATAAGAAAGTTACCAAACTACCATTCAAAATAGAAAATTTCTAAAAGAAACTTGTGGACAACACTTAGATCTTTCTCTTTAGCTCCTTGCTCATGGTCCTGGGCTTCCATAATGGTTGAAACTTTTGAAGCCATGCTAGTGCCATTGCATCAACTCTTCCCCTCTGAAAAGAAAGCAACTCTATTGAGTTCGGGTGAGGTCCAAGTATACCATCTCCTCCTGGAACCCTATGGAGTAGGTAGGAACCCGCAGTCTTCTTTAGCTTAAGGTCAATGACATTTGGACATGGTATTATAGTGATCTTCCCATACTGAAAAGAATATGTGTTTTTGATGTCGCAATGTTGGACCTTCTTGTTATATAACCATGGCCTTTCAAATAATATATGACATACCTTAAGATGCAGTATATCACATAAAACCTGATTAGTAAACCATTCAAGTGTATAAGTGACTAAACAGCTCTCTTGGATCTAAAGGTTGGTATTGTTCACCCATGCTACTTTGTAAGGTGAAGGATGTGACTCCGTCTTTAGTCCTAGCTTCTTACGTGCTTCCTTAGACACGACATTAGTGCAACTTCCTTCATCTATCACAAGTGAACATAATTGATTGTTGGACTTAACTCGGATTTGGAAAATACTGTTACGTTTCCAATCCTCAGTATTTTTCACTTCTCTAGTAGCCAAGATTGGACGCAAAACACAAACATGCCTCTCATCCTGCTCTAACCAATCCTTTACTAATGACTGCTCTGCCTCAAGAACCATTTCCTTAGTCGGCTCATAAATCTCATTCTCAAGGTCATCATTCTGAGAATGCTGTCTATCAGATAAACCCACTACTCGCTGAGGACACTGTGCATATAAGTGGCTAGTACTCCCACACTAATGACATTGTCGTCTACCTCCCTGATTAGGATACTCTTACTGTTGCACTTTAGGAGGTGTAGGTGCTTTGCTTAGCCTAGATGCTACTGTAATAACCCCACTAGGCTGCGGTTTAGATGTTGATTTGCTCATAGAACTACCATAAGCCTGGCTCACCACTCTAGGAAAGCTGTCTGAAAAAGTCCTCTTATGCTGAACTTCCCTTTGCCTTCCTCTACTTGATAAGCAACCTAGAAAGCATCATCAAGTGTCTGCAACATCACATAACGTAACCCTACTACAATCTTTGGATGCGAACTACGCCAATACATAGCTATCACTATATCATCGTCCCACTTTGTCTTGACATGTGTCAACAGAAGTTAAAATTGAGCGGTATAGGTTTCGACTGATGCAGTACCTTGCCGTAGATGTGTAAGCTCTAAATGCGCCTTCTGTCTATAACTTGGTGGCTTGAATCTTCTCTTCATGGTTGCTCTCAAGTCTTCCCAATATCTCAGGACACCTAGTCTTCTATGCTCTTCCTCATAATTTTCCCACCATAGACGAGCTGTATCCTTAAGCTTGACCTTTGCAAATTTTAAATGCCTCCCTTCTAGAATATCATGCCAAGAAAAGAAAGACTGAATGCTGTTGATCCAATCAAGGGATACACCTGGATCCTGTCCACCATAAAAATCCAGCACATTAAGCTTAACATGGCGATCCAGTTCATGTTGAGCAACACCATATGGATGCTCAATCCTCTCATAATACTCACGCCTAGGTAGCTCAAATCGCTTCTCATGATTCCTCCTAGGAGGGATCACATCATGTTGGAACTACTGTGATGATCTTGCATCTTGTGTACTACGTGGCTGCTATGGAGGAGAAGGATTTTCCTGAGAATCTTCCCTATCCTGAAGAGGTGGTTGATGGGCTGCACTGGAAGATTCCAACAGAGACAATCTGGCGGCAATCATATTGGGAGTTTTTTGCATCTTTGCCATTTGTGCTTGCATACCCTTCACATCACTTCCGCCATGGTAGATATTGTATTCACAGTATAGACCATGATTTAAACCCTTAAAATTTTAGGGTAGGCCTAACATTATTTGGAAACCTAAAATTAAGCGCTAAATTAATTTAGGCACTTGAAAGAACCCTAAAATAAGAAGAAAATGTTAGGTCCTATAGAAAAAGATCCCAACTAATAGAAATTAATTGGTAAACCTTAAGCTCTAATACCAAATTTGGCATAGAATATCCCTTTTAAAAGGACCCCACAACAATTAGAGATAAACTACAAATGTCATATAGAAATCAAGAGAATCAAAAGAAAGATGAAATCAAGAACCAAGAAAAGAGTAACAAAGAAGACAAAGGAAACAGTAAAATTAAATTAAAAGAAAGAACTCAAAAAAATAAGAAACAAAGAAATATAACAGAGAAGGAATTAGAGGAGAGGAAAAGAAGAAAGTACAAGAAGATGAAGAACTCACCTAACCATGAGAGGTATAGAGATATAGCCAAACCGTGGGTTTCAAGACAACTTCAATTCATAATTTTCTTCAACTCCCTACCAACTTTGTAACTTGGCTCTAATGGTCTTATTACATAAGAAAATACCAAACTATTATTCAAAATAGAAAATTACTAAAAGAAACTTGTGGACAACACTTAGATCTTCCTCTTTAGCTCCTTGTTCTTGGTCTTGGGCTTTCACAATGGTTGAAACTTCTCAAGCCAAGTTAGTGCTACCGCATCAGGAGCGTACTTACAAATGAATGAATTTTTTGGAACTTGTAAGCGAATTTCAGGTTTTTTTCATTAATAGTTTAGGACAACAATTATTAATAAAAAATTAAAGAGGCTTGGGGGTGAACCGATTTGAAAGTGGATGTAGACCCAGAGTGTCACACCATTATAAATCTCGTGTTCATTGTGTGGTTGTTTGCTTTTCTATTTTGTTTTAGTTTATGCTTAGTTTGTGTATGCAAATTGCCCATCAAATTGTGCAAAGTGACTAATAATATCTCATTCAAGTGGATCCTGAGAGAGGCTAATGAAGGGGTGGATAGATTGTCCAAGAGGGGCGTTGTCAAAGCCTCCATCTTTGTGAGTACTTTAGAAAATGAGATGTTGATGTAATGCTTTAATATTTTGTTTTGTTTTGTTTGTCTTCTTTAGACTAGGAGAGTCTTAATCAAGTCTTCCGGTCTCCTTTCTTTCTTCTAACCTTTGTAATGGCCCAACTACTTGGTAACACTATAGTGTATGATGAAGCCTTATGGTCTATGATAGGTTCATAGTGTGGAATTAAGTTAAATACTTAAAAACTTAAAGAGGAATTGGAGCTAGTTTAAAAAGTTAAATAAATTAAAAAGAATTGGCTTGATTTTATTCACCTCCCTCTAGGATCATTAGGATATCTTCTTGAAATTTCAGAAATCACACTAGTTGCTATCTAGGTAATCACACCTAGGATTCAGACAAGGAGTCCGGATCTGGGGTATCATTAGAGCAGATTGCATGTAAGCCTTGAAAGATTTTTATGAAGAGTAGTATTTGGAATTTGGAAATAAGTGTTAATGATACCTTTATGACTTTTGTTCTATACATGGAAGTGTGGAATGCTAATGGTGAATTCCCCAAAACTTATGGTTCAGACTTACGAAAAACAAATTAATATAATTTAACACTCCCAAGAGGAATACTGTTCTCTCCTGGGAACACACTCGGGGAGTCAGGTGTGAGTAACACATCAACATACTCATACCCCTACATTCGGGAAAATAATTCCATTGTGATTCGAATTCACGACGTGACTCGGCTTTGATACCATGTTAACAGTGAATTAACTAACTCTCCTAAAACCTTAAGGTGTTAGGACTTGGGAGAGACAAGTTAATAACACTTCAACATAGAAGACACTAAGAACTTTACTTGGTGGGCGGCATGTTGAAGTTATTAGCCAAATTCCTACTCCTAGGAATCAAGGTAATTTTGAGATCTGTTATTACTCTCCATAACAAGGTGCTTGTGTCATAGGTAGGAAAAACCTTCATGATGCCTTGGTAGCTAATAAATGTGTTGACTTGAGGAAAAGAAGTGGCATTCTAGTTATCTGATACAAAGTTGATATGGAAAAAACTTTGATCATGTCAACAAGAGTTTCTGGGATTAGATGAGGAGAAGTATGGGATTTGGTAGTAAGTACAGGAGGTGGAATGTGTACTTTGTTTCTTGGCATCACTTTAATTTTTAGCCAATCGTTTGTTGGCAATATCTTTTCCAGCTCAAGAGGTATTTGACAAGGAGATCTTGTTTGTTTTCTTTTTTTGTTCATGATGGTTGCAGTTGCTGTGAATAGATTAGTTCAAAGAGTGGAAGATGGGGTCATCTTAGAGGGATTCTTGGTGAGTGAGGTTATGCTAACCATTACTCAATTTATATTTTTCCAAACAGCTTTGTCTTCTTTGCGCAAAGCCGAACATGGGATGTACCCAATGTTACATTGAGGCAGTTTCTGGCCTTGACATTGATCTTCATAAGCTCCTCTCTTGTCAAAAGGTGGGAAATTGACCTTGGTTAAGACAACCCTGGCTGCCATGCCGAATTATTTCTTATCTTTGTTCACAATTCCAACATCAGTGGCTAATGTAATGGAGGCTATGTTTAGGAGTTCTTTGATAGGATGGGCTTGATCATCATAGATATCATTTGGTGGATTGGAATACTTGCTGTAAGCCAGTTAGCAATGGTGGTCTAGGTATCAAGAGGATTCAAATCCATAATAAGGCCCTACTGGTTAAATGGCTTTGGAGATTTGGGGTGGAGAGAGATAGCTTATGGCGTAGTGTTGTGGTGGTGAGATTTGGAGATAAATCATGCTAGGAATTCAGAGAAGTTAGGGGGAGACATGGTTGTGGGGTTTGGAAATCCATTATCTCAGGGAGGGAGGATTTTTGGAAGTGTATTAGGTTTAATCTCGGTTCGGAAGTGAATATTAGATTTTGGAAGCATTTGTGGGTTGGGGGGATTCTCAAAAATATACCAATTGGCGTTGGATCCTCATGCCTCGGTGGCAAAGTGCTATGATAACAATAAAAGAATTTGGGTTCCTAGATTGAGAAGAGATCCCAATGATTGGGAGTTAGGTGAGATGCTTAATTTACTAGAGATCTTATGTAACCTTAACCCCAATAGTGACAGTGGAGATGGGTGGATTTGAAAGCTAAACTAGAAGGGATGCTTTGCATCTAAATCATTTTATTCTAAGTTGTCAAATTCTTCAAGGCTCTTGTTCCCCATAAAGGCATTTGGAACCTGGGCACTTCATCCAGACTATCATTCTTTATGTGGAATTGTTTCTTGGATAAAATTCTAACCCTGGATCATCTTCAGAGTAGGGGCTAGAATTTGGATAATAGATATAGTTTATGCATGATAGAGGAGGAATCAGTAAGTCATCGTTTCATTCATTGTCTTATGGTTAAAGGGGTATGGTATTTTTTCCTTATCTTCAAATTCCATGGTTTTTTTTTCCAAAACTCTCTTTAATGAGCTGATCTCAGGTTGGTGGTTGAGTGGTCTGGGGAGCTTCTCCCATGGCATTTAGCGAGCCCTACTGGGGGCTATTTGTTGGGGATCGTGGAAGGAAAGAAATTGCAAGATCTTTGAGGAGAAGTTTCGAAGTCATGGTGATTTGGTGGTCTTTATATAAAATACTCTCATTGAGTGGGCTTCTTTTGAAGAGAAGGAATGGCATGCCATATGGTGTGAAGAGGTGTAATTCATCTTCGGTAGGGGAGTGTTAGTCTTGTTTTTGTATGTCGGTATCACTTTCGCAGTGATTTTTTTTTTTTTTTGTTGTAATTGTTTCCTTTTGCTTTTCTTATTTTTAATAAATGATTATCTTTAATTTTAGAAAGGGTGGCTTCGCCCAATGGTAAGGCTTACCGTTAGCATCTCTGGTGGCGCGGCTTCAAGTCATGGAAACAGCCTCTCCAGAAATGGGGGTAAGGCTGCGTACATCTTGCCCTCCCTAGACCCCGCGTTAG
>JAOXJP010077104.1:0-15103 GCA_025762735.1 Platanus orientalis
GATTTTGGTGTTATTAGATAGGTTATTCAATTACCTTTCTAATGAGACCAAGATTGCACAAATCCGAGGCGATTTGGGAAAATTATGACCAAGTTACTAAGGGGTGGTCACTAAAAACGGGAACAGTGTTTTTAGAAGTCTTAAGTTTGAATTTTTAAGAAAATAAGTTTTAGAAAGTTTTATGTTTTAGAAAACTTGGCTAACAAGTTTAGGATTTTAGAGAGTTTCTAATTTTGGCAAGTTTCCAATGGCTTAAGGTTGTAAGCATATTTAAAGACAACCCCTCCCCCATAATTTGATAGTGAAAAATAAACAAGTTTTTAAAGATTTAAGAGTTTCCAAGGTGTGGCTGTAACTATGTTCTCCTTCTTCAGGGGTTGATGCCACTCATGGCTCCCTTGTCTCTTCTTCCCTCAGTGTAGCTACAAGTTCCTTCTCTCCTTCAAGGTATATCTCTCTATTCTTTTTCTTATTTCTTAATTTCTTCATAACTTTCTCTTTCTTTTTATACTATTCTCTTTTCATTATTTCTGTTATATTCTTTTTTTTTTTTTTCTTCTTCTTCGTTCTCTTAAAACCTCCATTAAAGCACCTTCACTTTTTTCTGAAATTCTTTGATTTGACCTATCAAATATTATCGGAATTTCATGAAATTTTAATTATAGAACCCTGTCACATGTCAGAAACAATCATGAAATTGTCATAATTTTCTGACATGTCAGAGGGGTATTTTGGTAATTTTTGGATTTTCTATCCAAAATTACAAAAATACCATTTTGGGCTCTTTTTCCTTTTGTTCTTCTTTTCATTCTATATTCTTCTAAACTCTATTTCTGTAATTTTATTATCAATTTTATCTTATTTTGTGGTTACTTGAAGTACTAAATTCGATTCTTGAAAACTTTTGCTTCCGCACTTTAAATCTAACCATTATTTAAGGGATTTGGAATTTCTCTACATCAATTTTTGGTATCATCTTTCTTGTGCTGCATTAGTTTTGGTATCAAAGCTTATATCCTACATCAGTTATCCATTTAATCTCTTCTATGAATCTATCATAGACCATGGTGCCCTGTCATGCACTCTAGTGTTACCTATAATAGGGTGGGAGTGGGGCTGATAGATCCCCTAGATTCAATTTTAGTTATTCATTTATCTTGGGTTATTAATGTCAATATTAGGAGTGAGTAGCTCAAGTAATTGTGCAAACTTCAATTGTGCTAAGTTAAGGAAAGACAAACATTCACCATAATGAGATAAGAAAATGCACACAAGACAAAAGAGACGATCTTTTATAGTGGTTTGGCACAAGGGCTTACATCCACTCTCAAATGTCTCACCACCGAGCCGGTTGATTTTTTACTAATAGTTAACACACTATTATAAGATGAAAATCAACAAAACTTACTTGTAGTGTTCTGTTGAACACTTAGCTCCCTTCAGTCTCTAGTGGAAGAATAGCTATGTACCCAGTATCTCCGGCGAGTGCCTAAGTGTAGAGTCTCTGGTGGACTTCAACTTTCACTTCTGGGGGATCTGGCGGGAGTATCAACAATAGTAAATAGAGTTGTAATGGTGTGCTCAGGCCTCTTGTCAGGTAGGTTTTACTATAGTGAAGCACTAGTGTTGAGAGCATTAAGTAACGGAATTGCTTTGAAGCAAATAACTCTCTAAGACTTAAAGAATTAGTCTTTGAACTTCCTACATGACTAGGTACTGAACTTACCAGATGAAAGCTCCCTTAAAGTCGTGTGAACGTATCACCAAGTCAAGATTTACCAAGGAAGCTCAATAACTCACAAATTTGCTTGAAAAGTCTCACAATGGTTCAACTGATTAGTGCTAATCTTCATAATTAATTGGGGATTAAAGCTGCTATTTATAGTAGAAAAACCCTTATGGAAGCAAGCTCTAATGGCTCTATAGCGGTAAAAAAACTAGCGGTTGTGGGAGCTACAAAATATAGGTTTCCATATCTGTGCAGTTCGAGTGTTGGAGTTCCAGCTTGGAATGCTCAAGAAAAACACCATTTGGGTTTTTCCTGAGCCTCTCAGCTCGAGTGCTCGAGATCCTCACTCGAGCACTCAAACTCCCTAGTTTTTTTAGTTCTTTCTTTCTTAAATATTTTTTGAATTAGGAATTATTCAAGTCTTTGCCTAGGGTCACAAATTTGGTCAATAAACACACCAAGGTTCAACCTTGGTCAAATTTGAGGCGTATAGAACACCCATCACATGAATTATACATTTACCTATCTCTTACATTTTCAGCACATTGTGATTGATGCCTTGGCCATTTGAGGTCTTTCACTTGGATGAGTATGACTTGAGCAACATGTGGAACCTCACATTTCTTCAGTGTTGCTTGAACTTGGTCCTTTACACTTGATACTACAAGGACTCTTAAACTTACATGAACATAGCCTATACAATACTTCTACTTTGGAATGGAATTGACAATACAATAATACTGAACACTTTATATGGACTTTGTTGTTGGACCTAAACTTGATGGAGTGGCCTTCCCTCAGTTGAATGAGCAGCATAGGAACGACTTTTTCTGGAGGAGGAAGTTAAATCTGTTATTTGGACCTTTAAAGATGATAAGGCCCTAGGCTCAGATGATTTTTCCATGGCGTTTTCTAAAGATGGTTGGGAGTTCCTAAAGGGGGATATCTCACAAACCGTGGAAGATTTTTATCATAATGGGGTCTTGGACAAAAGAAGTAATGCCACCTTCATTTCTCTTATTTTGAAAAAGGTGGGTGCAGAATGGATACTAGACTTCAGACCGATTAACTTGGTAGGTAACTTTTACAAAATTATTTCCAAATTGTTGGCAGTGAGGCTAAAATGCGTTATGCACTTTATCATTTCAGGCTTTTAAGGGGTTTTTGTTGGTGGGAGGTAGATTTTAGATCGTGTATTGATAGCTAATGAATGTATTGATTCTATTATTAAAGAGGGATCTTCATCTCTTCGGGCATTCTGTGCAAGGTAGACATTGGGAAGGCGTATTGGGACTTCTTGGATTACATGTTGAGAAGATTTGGTTGCGGTATTCGTTGGCAAAATTGGATGAGAAAGTGCTATGGGACAGTTACGTACTCCGTGCTTGTAAGTGGTGAATGGATCTCCTATCAAATCTTTTGGCAGTTCAAGAGGGCAAGGGCAAGGGGACCCCCTCTTCCCTTTCTTTTTCTCATCGTAGCTGAGGCCATTGGGGCTCTTCTTTCAAAAGATTTTCAGGGCAGCTTGATGGAGGGTATCTATGTTGGGCAAGGGGGCACTTTGGTATCTCATCTTCAATTTGCTAATGATACCCTCATATTTTGTAAGAATTTAGGCAACCAATTGAGGCTTCACAGGTGTGTTATTAGATGTTTTAAAGGAGTTTCTGGTTTGAAAGTGAATTTCTTCAAGAGAAGAATTTTTGGTGTGGGCCAAATGTCCAATTTGAGTAGTCTTGTTGAGGTGTTGGGTTGTCAGACGGATAGTCTTCCTTCTTACTATTTAGGTCTCCCTCTTGGTTCTTCCTTCAAGTGTAAAGAAACATAGAACCCTGTCTTGGCAAGGATTTCAAATAAGCTGGGGTTGGAAGGGGACATATCTCTCTAAGGGTGGAAATATCAATCTTATTAAGTCGGTGCTCGCCTCTTTGCCAATGCATTTCCTTTCCCTCTTGATTATTTCATCGTCACTGGACGATTTGATTGAAAAGATGCAAATGGACTTTCTATGGTGGGGATGGAAGGAAGCTAATAGTCCTCATCTTGTGGCATGGGAAAATGTGTGTAAGCCTAAACAAGTGGGGGGATTGGGGATATGAAGGATCCGGGATGTGAATAGAAACCTTCTTTCCAAGTGTTTCTGGGGTTTTGGGATTGAGGAGAATTCCTTATGGTGGAAGGTGATTGCTGGAAAATATGGCGCCATCAACAAATGGGATCTAGCAAGAATGGTTGGTCTCCATGGGGTCAACCTTTGGTAAGGCATTATGTCATTGTTTCAACGGTTTAAAGAAGCAACTTATATGGATGTTAGAAATGGAAACAATACCCTCTTTGGGGAGGATATTTGGTGCTGCCAAAGGTTGCTAAAATTGGGATTCCCATCTATTTTCAACATTGTCTCTAATTGGAACGCATCATCAGTTGTTGATTGTTGGAAGGCCAAGGAGGAAGATTGGCATATTTCTCTTAGACGCTTCCTAAATGATTGGGAGATTGAGGATATGGCTCGTATACTTGGCATCCTTGATAACTTTCATCTTTTTCCAAACAAGGAGGATGACCATAGATGGTTGTTGGAAGGTAATGGTGATTTCTCGGTGTAATTGTGCAATGGCTTATTTGAGCAGAGGATGATGGACCCATTTCCTTGGAAGTTTGTATGGAAAAGTAAATCTCCCTCCAAAGTGATGTTCTTCATGTGGACTGCTCTCAAAGGTTGAATTCTTACGTTGGATAACCTTTAGAAGAGTGGTCTTTCTATCCCCAATATGTGTGCTCTTTGTTGTGGTGATGCGGAATTTATTGATCATATCCTTCTCCATTGCCCTTTTGCTTTGTTGGTATGGTCAATGTTCTTATTTTTGGTGGACCTTTCTTGGGTGTTTTTGGATTCTACGAGCAATGGAATGGTCTTGGGAGGGGATGTAAAGGGAAGAGGATTTGGAGTTTGTGGATTCGGTCATTTGGTGGTCCTTATGGATGGAACACAATAGTAGGATGTTTGAAAACTACTCAAAGCTCTCCTATAATGTGTATAGGCGTGCTGAAGAAAGGTGCTTTTGGTGGGCTTCGGGTTGTAAAGAATTTGTAATTTGGTCCTTTGTGGACATCAAATTGAGTTGGGTTAATATTGTAAAAAATAGCTAGCCTTTGAGTTCTTTGTTGGGGCTGACTGCTCTTTTGCCTTGGGGATGCCTTATCCTCCTTTAATGAATTTATCTTATCCAAGAAAAAAATGGTGAAGTCTCCTGATCGTTTATCCCATAAGTTTTTCTATAGCACTTAGTCAAGTCTTGCTTTGTACTCATCAATAGATCCATCGGCTTTTTACTTCACACTATACAATTGCTTGCATCCATGAGGTTGTTTTCCTATAGAAAGGTTCACCAGTTCCCAAATTTCGTTTATTTTCAGTTCCCAAGTAACATTTTTTAGCCCCTTCATTTCTTCACAAATTGCATCTTGTGTTTGGGTTGAGCAAGTGCATTTATAACATTGGATGGCAAGGGCATAAAAGACAATAACCAGTTAGGAGGTAAAGAACAATAGAAAATAGGATGATGGATTAGATGAACTTGTGCTTTTATGAATGACAATGGAAAAAAAATAGAATTAATAACTGGAGGAACATCACTAGAAGAGGAAGGGGTATCAAATGGATGAGGGAATTACATGGCGTGGTGGATGCTGGTCATAGTCCCTTAGCTTCTCCTTTATATACTTGCAGTATAATTTTTCCCTTAACCCCACCATCTTGTGAGCTAAGTGTTAAGTCAAACACTAAAGGAGGAATAGGAACAAGAAGAGGAAGACAAGAATTCTCTTCTTCGCCATCATCCTTTTGAAGAGGGGCTGAAGTAAAAGAGGAAAAATGATGAGGACACCGTGGCCAGAGTGATTTTGTCTTATGTTTGGGTTTTAATTATGCTTTAGTCTAGTTGTAATTTTTCTTTATGTCTCTTGTAAGGGGAGGGGGGGGGGGCATAGGTTTTTAAGGGTGTTTTAGTCTTTAGTAGTTTATTAGATTTTTTTGTTATTGTTTATAGTTTAGGGGTAATTTAGAGAGAAGTTATCAGAGAGATGGTTTTTCAGTCCATAAAGGACTTTTTATGTAATAACCTAGCCGTGGGAGAGTAACATATACCCCCACGACTTTGGCTTTTAGTTTATGAAACATTGGATGCAATTTTTGAATACAAATTTTGAACGAAACTTCTTCTTCTTCCTCCATGTCTTCGCAGGATGGAAACCCAAAACCCTGGAATGGGTCTAGGTCCCCACCTAGTTTAACGCTGGTGGTGGAGGCCACTCCCTTCCCCTTGGGTTAAAGGTTTTTTCTCCCTTCTTCTTTGTTATTGTTTTTGATCTTATATTTTCTGATTTTTCTGAACTTACTAAACAAGAAGTCACTCCAGTGATTACTCCTTGAGGTTTTGATCCACCCAACACTCAAAGAAGACTTTCTAGGGGTAGACAATCCCTATTGTAGCAAGCCCCAACTGTGCTTTGATGTTTTTTATATGATTTTGTGAAGTTCCACAAGCAACAGGCCTAGGCGTGAACAGCACCTGGAAACCATTTTCACGAGTTCGGCTACCATTCGAAGGAATCAATCAAAAGCCCTCTTGTGGGAATGTAAAGGACACCTGGATGATCCTCTCACCCCTTCCCCTGCATTGTTGACAGTTTTTTTTAGGGCCCCACCTCTTTTCATTTGCTGCAGGTGTTAAAACAGGGAAAAAAGGAATCTATCTCCTATATGTTAGGAATCTGTTCGTGAGTTTTATATAGGGTTATAACAAGTCTTGGGCGACACTAAAGGCGCAGACCTCACTTTCTAAACTTCTGCAAGATTGAAGTAATTGAATGTAACAGTTTGGGGCTGGCGGTAGCATCAGGATCTGGTCATACCTCTCTTCCTTCTTCAAACTTCAATGCTCGACTATGATGACTATGGGTTTATGTTGCTTTATCATCTGAAGACAATATAGAGTGAGTCTACTATCAAGATAAGCTCTAAGCCTACTGTTTTAATGCCTATTCGAATCCCTACATGTGGTGGGATTGACTGGTTAGTTTTTCCCTTGCTTATGGCTGATGATATAATATGCTGAACCTATTTTCCCCTGGTTTAACCTTGTGACAGCATCCTAATCATGCATAAACCCTGTCCCAAGTTCTCCATACGGTTATCGGACAATCCTTATTAGTTTCTTTCACTAGTATTATTTGACTTGAACACTTTACATTCTCTGTTTTACACAATCAGCACCTTTGGGACAGCAACCTAACACTTCATTGATCCCTAAGTTAGTAGATATTCATCTTATATTACTTAGGCATAATCTTGTTTATTGCTTTGTATGCTTTAACTCTTAACATGCATAATGAATCTAACTTCAAGAATCACTTGAATTAGTGTGTGGATGTGCAAGTAGAACTCTTGTTTATTTTCCTAATTACTTTATCATTTTTATTCCTATCTCCTTAGCACACATTCACATTAACCTACATGCATGCTACATCACCTATCATATCTCAAATGTTGTGTCATTCGCTTGTTTTTCTTTCTTCTTTCATTATTTTGCTTTGTCTCTTTCCACTATTTCCCTACCCAAGTCATATACATAGGCGATGCAGTATTCTGGGTGGAAGCAAGCCATGGATGCTGAGATGGTTTTTTCTTCACCAATATGGTACATGAGAGCCTATTACACTTCCTCCATGAATACAAGAAGTTGGGTGTCGATGGGTTTATACCATCATATATCACCCAATTGCACATCATAATTCTATTTGGGTGATGATTTCTATTGCAGTCATTATCTTTAAATTGGCCACCATTCCAATTAGATGTGAAAAATACATTTTTGAATGGTGATTTGCAGGAGGAGGTGTATATGGATTATGGAGCAATCACCTGGATATGTTGCTCAAGGGGAAAGTGACAAAGAATGTAGACTGCGAAAGGCCATTTATGGATTGAAACAGTCTTCATGCCGGAGCATATGCAATCAAGAGGAAAAAATTGGAAGACCATGGATGTGTCTAGTAACGTAGGTTTTATTTTTTGTTTAAGAGTTTTTTTTAAATGTAATAAGGCTTTTTATTGGCCAAAGGTTTTTCTATATCTTTCTAGTCTTAGGGGGTTGGGTGTAATAAGGCTTACTTGTCAAAATCTTAGAGGATTAATGGATACAAGATCAACCTTTTTTACTACTTTTTAGACTTTAAAAGTTAAAAATTGTGGGCCCCAATAGGTTGGCCGTACACCACTCTTAGGAGTATATTTTTGACTCTTTAAATAGTCAAAGTAGGGCCCAATGATGAGTTGGTTGACATCTTCAGAATTTCTAGATTTTTGGAAATGTTGGAAGATACTTGTGGGGCTTAATAGATGTGGTTGACAGCCTTAATATTTTCCACGAATTTGGAGATATTTGGGAATCTTTTTGGGGCCCAAATCCACCCAAGTTGACAGCCCAAAAGTTGGTGGTTTAACGAGTCCTTTCTTTATTAGTATTCTTGCTTAATTTTAGGAGTTTTAGTTAGGTAGGAATTTTGTGTTGTTTTTTTTTTTTTTTTGAACTTCTTTTAAGAGAATATCTAATTTTAGAAGTTAATTAGATTAGGAAGCTAGTACTTTGGGAGTCTTAGAACTTAGGAATTTTTTTATTTCTTTTGGAAGCATGTAAAGCCTATTTAAAGGCCTTTTCGCGATGAATAAAAATCAGACAAGAAGATGAATTAAAAGTTGAACACATGGTATGTTGATTTAGGTTGAGCCCGAGGTTTCCCTCCCTAAGAGTAGAGTCGTTAGACTCCCTCTCCTATCTCCCTCTTCCTCCTTTCTTCTTCACGTGAAGAGGTAAGACTTCTCCTATCTCCTCTCTTCTCCCTTATCTTATTTCTTATTTTTTTCTCCCTTTCTCTGCTGGATTTTGGTAAGATCACATTCTGTTATGGTGTTTTCATCTAAAAAATACACTAAAGACCGTTATCTATATAATTTCACACACCTAAACTTCTCGGAATTCTTTGAAATTTTATATGGAGATCTCATTTGAACCTATCAAGTCACATGTAAATTTTCATTAAATTATGAAGTGTTTGCAGGGACATTTTGGTCTTTTCACTATTCTAGACAAATTTTCTAAAATACCAAAACAGCCCTTCTTCTCCCTCTTTGCTTCTTTTCCCCTTGATTTCTTCCTAATTTTATTCCAAATGATTTTATTTGAGTTGTTCGAATTAAGTCTTAGAAAACTTGGCCAACCTACATTCTACATCAAGTCTCCTTGTGCATGGTTTGACAAGTTTAGTCAAACTGTGTTGCAGTATGGGTTCAAAAGGATCTCATCAGATCACTCGTTCTTTGTTCACAAACAGCAAACCAGTGTTATTTATCTTGTGGCGTATGTAGATGATATTATTATCGCTGGGAGTGATCATGTGATGGTATTGTTGATTTAAAGCGTTACCTCAACAAGGCCTTCCAGACCAAGGACCGTGGACAACTTCATTATTTTTTGGGAGTAGAAGCAGCCAAATCTAAACAGGGACTGTATTTATCTCAACAGAAATATGTGATGGATTTGCTAAAAGAATCAGTATGCTTGGATGCAAGCTGATTGACTTCCCTATGGATCCTAACTCCAATATTGGGATTGATGAAGGAGAATTATTTTCTGATCCAGATCACTATAGAAGGATGGTTGGGAAACAAATTTATCTGACAAGAACATGCCCTGATATTGTTTTTGTTGTTGGGGTAGTGATTCAGTATATACACACTCCACATCAGCCACACAGGATGTTGTTTGCATGATTTTAAAATACTTGAAAAGTAGTTCAGGAAAAGGCATTTTATATACTCCATTAGATAAATTGGATGTTGATTATTCGAATGCAGATTGGGCATACAGTCAACATGACAGGCGATCTATATCAGCATACTGTACTTTTGTCACCAGTAATTTAGTTATATGAAAAAGTTAAAAATCAAAATGTGGTAGCTAGGTCCAGTGCAGAAGCAAAGTACAGGGCTATGGCACACACTTCGTGTGAATTACTATGGTTGAGGTCTCTTTTGCAAGAGATAGGTATGATGGTTCCTTCTCCCCTTACCATGTACTACGATAATCAAGCAACCATTCACATTGCAAACAATCCAATATTTCATGAACGTACAAAGCACATTAAAGTTAATTTCCATTTTCTTCAAGACTTGGTGATGAGTAAGCAAGTTGTAACTCCATACATTAAGTCAAAAGATCAACTAAGTGATCTGTTCGCTAAAGCTCTTGGAAGATCTTAGCTAAAGTATTTTTGTAACAAGTTGGGCATGACTGATTTATATGCTCCAACTTGGGGGGGAGTGTTAGCGTCATTATAACCTGAAGTGCAGGGGAAAAATTATCTCTACGCAACATAATATAAATGAGAAAGGGGGAGGCATAAACGACAACTTTTCCTCCTCCCCCTTCGTCTATCTCTTCTCCTATGCCTCTTTCTTTCTCTCTTTCTCTCTCTCTCTCTCTCTCAGTCTCTTCTCTCTCTTATTTCCCTTCTTGTTCCTCTCTATTTCCTTATTATTGTTTGCAGCTTGACAACTACAAATGAAGCTTGGGACACCTTAGAACAAGTTTTTTGCCAACAATCCACTGCTCGCAAATCATACCACAAATCCCAACACAAAAACATGCAGAAGTGGTCTTCCTCTACTTCAAGTTACTTGCAACAGATAAAATCTTTAGATAATGCATTGGCTGCTACTGATGATAGAGTCAAGAACCTTGATTCGGTTAGTCATACCTTGAATGGATTGGGTCCTGAATATGACTCATTCATTACAACCATTGAAAACCTCAATCCACCACCTACTTTCAATGAGCTTAGGGCATGCTACTTACTCGTGAGTGGCTTGCTTGTATCCATAACTTGACTCCCTCTCTTATTGATGGTGGCCATCATACTGTTCTAACCTCCACTAATCAGTTTAGTAACCAGCACTTCAAGTAATCAGCAAATTTTAACATGGAGGATATTCTTCTAATCGTGACTAGTCTATGGATCAACCACACCAAGGTCAAAACTACACAAGAAATCAATTCTACTCAAGCAGCCATTCCTTTGATCCACCTTCCCTGGCAAAAAAAATATATATTGATAACTAATGTTGTCCCATCATCAAGTGCCAAGTCTGTCACAAGACTATCATATTGTCACAAGACTGGTCATACAGTAGACAAATTCTTTTTCTCTACAGTGCTAGCTATAATAGCAATTTACAGCAAGCCTTTGTTGGTTTTCATCTTGTTTCACAAGCACCTCCTGCTAGGGTGTCAATGAGCCAAGCTTTTCCCAGCTCAGCTTAGGCTCGTCACATGAGGAGCAGGCTCAAGCTCGTCATGAACTCGGTCCAGGATTGGCTCAGTTCGGCAAAATTATTAGGACTATCACAGGCTGATGCATGTTGAATATAGGGTTATAAGAGTCAAAGAAAAATGTTCATCTCAAAATGTAGGTGTTTAAAAAGAGACATAAATTCAAAACCAAATCATGTGTCAGCCTCATCTACATGTCATTTTGGTCAATAAATTTTGTAATAAATGCTTCAATAGGCATCATGTCGGTCAGTGCAGTAACTTTATTGGAAAAAAAAATCAAGTTTTTCCTAACTTTTCTATATGCTACAAAAAATAAATAATAAATAATTTTCAATAAACAAAAAGCTTTTTCTACCTAAAACAAAAAAGTACACTAACTTTTGGTTAAAAAAAGGAAAATTAATACAACTTTTTTTATCAAAAACGTACAACAAATCAATTTTTTTTAAATCTTATTAGGAGATAATCATTCAAATGATTACATGTGTATTTGTATTATATTAATATAATCAGTATTTAACCTAAATATATTATATAATAAATAATATAAACGAGTTGAGCCTAATGCAGCTCGACTCAAGCTCACTTAGCTAAACAAGCTTGACTGGAGACTCAGGCTTAGGGTTGTCAATGAACCAAGCTAGCTCGGGTTGACTTAGAGCTCAGCTCATCATGAGCCGAGCTGGGTTAGGCTCAACTCGTTAAAGCTTGACTCACCTATGAAGCTACATTTTTAATATATTATATATTTGATGAGGACATTGGGTCCAGGCGAGAGTTCCAAGTTTACCAGAGGCGACGCAAGAGGATTGCATCCCTGCTATGGTTTCATTAGGGAGTTTTCTTTATTTTACATGCTTTTTTTATTTCATATTACATGTAGTGAGGGTACTTTAGTCATTGAGAGTTATGTAGGGTTGTTTTTATTATTTTTCATAGTTGGGGGTTAGTTTTTGGTAGGTATTATGTGTATTAGAGATATGAGAGTCTTTTCATTATTTTGTGTAGTAAACCTAATCATATAGGGGGGCTTTTATATACCCCACAATCAGCTTTTTGATAGGAGGAAATTTTGAATGAAAATTGGCTCTTCACGACTTGGTATGGGAATGGCTCTCTCTCTTCTTCTTCTTCCCTGCAATGAAGAACCTCAAAACCCTTGAATGGATCTAGGCTCCACCTAGTTTAATGCTAGTGGTGGAGGCCACTTCCTTCCCGGGTTAAAGAATCTTCTTCCCTCTCTTTTGTTCCTCTTTTTTCTTTATTATTATTATTTTTTTTTTCAGATTTTACTTGCTAGAAAAACAGGTATCCATACGAAAGTCTTCACAGGCACTACTACTTGAAGTTTGAAGACCAACGATCACCACCAAACTGCATTTAAGTGTGGGACGATTCATATTGAAGCAGATTCCTTCTTGTTTCATGGTTGTTTGAAGAGTTCATAGCAGGCATAGTGCTGTCCAGGCGTTAAACCACAGAAAAAGTGACCTTTCGAGATCACGTCTTGCTCCTTTGTTCCAGGAATTTCAGTAGTGCTCTTCCACAAGGTTGTTGGATACCCTTGGACGATTCTAAGGGTAGTGGGACCCACCCATAAAGCTCGAACATGATCAATATTTCTCCTAAATCTCCCAAGCTGGGCATGATTCTGCTAAGAAATAGGGTCCTTACGAGATCAACCTTATCTATCTCCTGCTCTGGAATTTGTTGAAGCTGTTTCACTAGGGTTTTCCTAACCCTTGTATGATCCTAAGTGGTGGCAGTCTCCCAAAATCTCAAAACATGATGAAGCACAACTCAAGTTTATCCTAGGCAGGCGTCAATCACTCCTACAGGACCTGAAATTTTCGGTCATCTACAAATTCATCTCTTTGGCCAATTTTGGTATGACATCCTCTCTATTCATCACCTAGAAGCATCATCCAAAGGATTGGCTGCAGATTCAAGGTATTTTTATGTCTCTACAATGGACCTCTTTGAATCCTATGGTGTGGTTGTCATGGTGGCTATGTGGTTCAGTTAAGGGCTGATTGTACTGTTGTTCTGAACCTTAAAATAACCTGTTTGAACTTGTTTTCCTTAGACTAAAACCTTCTCATTTTTGCCTATTTGATTCCATAGTATTTTTCCCCTTATCCATATAGTTTTCCCATATTTTTTATCAGCTTTAGACACTTTAATATGTTCTGGATTTTTGAACAGCAACCTAACCTTGTTATCATCTCTAAGTTAATCACTAATCCACTCATATTGCTTAGGTTCAATATTGTTTATTGCTTTGTATGTCTCAACTCTTACATGCATAAGGAATTTAACTTAAAGAATCTCTTGAATTAGTGTGCGGATGTGCAAGTAGGAATCTTGTTTATATTTTAATGTTACTTTATCAATTTTATTCCTATCTCCAGTGCACACACCCACTAACTTACATGCATGTTGCATCAATATTTAGTAATAAATGTGTTTAATACTTGTGTACCAATTCTATTTTAAAATAAGTGTTTTATTTTAAATATCACAGATTCTATAAAGTAATGTTTCTTTATAAACAAGTAAAAGGACCTTACAATTTGTATTAAATAACTGACACATAATATCACATTAAAGTAGTAAAAAGAAATTTTTTTATTTTTTATAACCGAGTAATAAGGAACTTATATTTTCAAATATGATATGACGTATCAATAATAAAATAAAATAGAACACTGAAACATGATGGGATTTATGTGCATATACTTGTTGAATTGTCTTTACACTAGTCTTCCTACATAATTTTTCTCCCTCTTTGTTATTTCGCCTTCTATAGCCAACGCAATTGAAAAACTACATAGGGATTTCCTTTAGGGGAAAGGTAGGGAGGTAGGAGGCCTTCATTTGGTTGCTTGAGAAGATATATGCAAGCCAAAATGGAATGGAGGCCTTAGGATAAGAAGAATTAGAGATGTAAATAAATCTTTTCTTTCAAAATGGCTATGGCGTTTTGGACATGAAAGAGAAAGCTTGTGGGGACAAGTCATTGCTAGCAAAAACGGCTTGGCAAGCCCTTGGGAAACAAAGATACCTCATTCCTCTTATGGAGTTAGTTGTTGAAAGGGGATTATGCAAGTTGTAGCTAAATTTAAGGAGGCCATCAAGATGGACATTGGGTCAGGACGGGAAACAAAGTTTTTAAGAGATAAATGGTGCGCTAACCAACCTCTTCAAGAAGAAGTTCCTCACATTTATGTTATAACATCTAACAGTGAAGTAATGGTGGTTGATTGCTGGAGGTACTATGACAATGGAGGTTGGAATATTCCTCTTAGGAGGAACCTCAATGACTGGGAGATAGATGAAATGGTTTATCTTTATGGCTTTGTGGAGAATGTGCAACCCCGAGGCAATGAGAACGATTCGTGGAGATGGATGTTGTCCAAAAATGGTGCTTTCACGGTAAGTTTTTGCTCTCTTCTCTTCGGAAATAGAAGAGACCCCTCTTTTCTTTGGAAACGAGTATGGTGCATGAAGACCCCTTCCAAAGTTTCTTTCTTTGTTTGGGTGGCATGCAAGGAAAGGTTGCCTACGATCGACGTCCTCTAAAAGAAAGGAATAATTGTGCCTAATATGTGCTCCCTATGTTTAAATGATGAGGAGACCGTCAACCACTTGCTAATACATTGTCCCTTTGCCCAAGAAGTATGGGAGAAAATCCTAAGAGAAGTGGGAATGGCTTGGGTCTTTCCCAACATTATTGGAGATCTCTTCCAAAGCTGGAAAGTGGAGAGGACTTCTAGGAAAGGGAAGATCATTTCGGATTTGATCTTTCCGGCTGTGTGCTAGGCAATATGGTTGGAGAGGAACAACCAACGTTTTGAAAACCATGCTCAACCAACGTTGAATGTATATAAGAAAGCAAAGGAGTATTTTTGCTTCTTTTTTTTTTTTTTTTTTTTTTTTGGGGGGGGGGGTTTAATTTAAAGAATGTGCAAATGATTATTTT
>JAOXJP010077115.1:0-15103 GCA_025762735.1 Platanus orientalis
GGAGGTAGTAAAGAGGGACATGGCAGCTTGTAATTTAACAGCAGATAAGGCCCTAAACAGAGTGGAATGGCGGAACATGATATGTGTAGCCGACCCCAAATAGTTGGGATAAGGCTATTTGTTTGCTTTGATTTGCTAATACAACACAATTACTATGTCTTTTCAAATATTAAAGTGACTTTGTACTTTTGCACCTACTTTTAAAAGTGAAAGGATAAACTTGCCCTTTCAATGATTTTAACATATTTTCATGTGTATTTATGAAGTGACTATTTTACCCTTCATTTAAGGCGAGTCTTTTCATTTTATTTTTTTAATGACCAGTCTACCCTTTCCTTATTTAAAGAGGGTTCGTCTTCTTCCTCAGGCACTTTAGTTATTTCTACAACTAGGGCTATAAATGGAGCGAATTCGAATCAGATATAGATACATTCGTATTTGTATTCGTTTAATTAATCGAATATCAGATGTGAATTCGAATAGCTGCGGATATTTAAAAATAGGATCCATATTCATATTTGTTCATCTAAACGATTTTCGAATACGAATTCAAATATATCTTATTACACTTTCTATTAGAAACTTAAGGGTTTTGTGTAATTTATTTATAAAAAAATAATAATGAACCTATTTTCTACAATACCCACTTTAAATCTTATATTTACTCGTAACTCCAAAACAAGATAAGAAATATGCATTAATTAGAGCGGACATACATATCCGCATTCTGCTCATTTATAATAGAATATTTATTAAACGAATCAAATATTTAAACTAATCGGATATAGATGCATCAGTATTTGTCTTTATAGATTTGAATTCGAATCAAATATGGATGCTTAAGAGGATAGTTACCAACCCTATCTACAATCCAAGGAATCCAAGACTTCTTATTTCTAAGTCACTATGTCTCGCCCTTCAATCCTCGAATTTGAACCTACCAAAAGCTCAGTTTTATCATCGTTATTTTGATATAAATCAGAAAATTTTTTGGCAAGTGAAAACCTTATTTCTTGATGTTCTTGACTTTTCTTATATTCGAAAAGTCATTAGATTTCCTTCTTCCTAAGACTTCAACCCCACATTTAGGTTTTAAGTGGTTAGTCTAGATTGTTAGGGAAGTACAAATTATTTCATATGTTGATTCACAAAACGAAGGAAAACGAGAAAAGAACAAAGGGAAATCAAAGAAGAAAGAGAGATTAATCAATTCAGATTAAGCGGGGAATGACCCATCTGCTCGGCATCATCCTCTTCCTCTTGATCCATAAAATGAAATCATGCACAAGTATGTTTATGAACCTCTCTAAATTCAAGTTTTGAAGAATCAGCTATACCCAAATCAATATATTTCACATGTCATTAGTTTATTGGATGGGTATTTTATAGTAGTTCTCATTTATCCAGAGCCATGATTCAAGAGCCATTCTTAGAATAAGTATAATGACTTTATGGATTCATAAACAAAGCTAATTTGCAAAGTTGGGCAATTTGTGTCGTTATTTCTTCAATAAAATCATTGTCTCCAGTTGAAAGAATATGATTTTTTTGTTGTTGTAAATAATGTACATGGTCCCTCATATATAAAGTAATGCTCCCTAGGGCCCCCCCTTTCTCTTTAGTTAATAGGTGTTATTATGGGTAGAAATTCCTAACCCAGCCACTGATCCATCATGATTAATAAACAATTAGGTTTTGGATATTTTTGGCAATCAAATAATGCATCAACTAAAGAGAAAGGGGCACCCTAGGGGGCATTACATCAGATATGAGGGGATCGTCTAGCCATGACGGAGGGATAGATGTCCACGTTTCTGTTTTAGCTGAACATAGGCCATGCTTGGCTAGGGAGTGAGCAACCACATTACCAATTCTTCTTGCAAAGACCAATAACACAATCAAACTTGAGAGCTAAAGTTCTACAATCTTAGATAATACAACGAATACTCCAAGGACTGTATAAACCATCATCCTTCATCAGAGAAACAAACTCCATGGGGCAACTTCCAAAATGATCCTACTATAACCCAAAGAGATTGTAGAGACAAGAGCTAGCCTTGCAGCCGAAGCCTCAGCAACCAATGATGAATCCATGAACCCAAATTCAGCTTTAGCAAACAAAAGGGATCCATTCTGGTTGTGGTCAACAATACCCAAACCAGCCTTGATAGATCCAAGAAGGAAAGCTCAATCGAAATTGGCTTTGATCACATCATTAGTAAGGGGGCACCTATTCTCCAAACATACGTGCTATCCACAACCAGAGCCTGACTACTAGGCAAATCTTCCATCTCCTTTAGCATCCTATAAGCAACAACCATAGAATGGAGAATTTTCAAAATAAGGCAAGTTATGTTGCTTCCATATATTGCAACTAAATAATGCAATGATGGACACAATATTATTTATGTCTCTTTTACAAAAATTTTCAATTTTTCTCCTTTAAAATAGCCATTCTCTGAAATCATTACAAGGGTCCAAAGTAGTCTTAAGGAAGAGACGGGAAGCAAACCAAACTAGAATTACCTATTTACATTTGATTAAACAATGTATGGTAGTCACATGTTCTTTGCAAAGAGGTCACAAAATATCGTCAATAATGTTTCTTCTTTCAGGATTTATCATAACTAGAATGACAATGTGGCACGGTCTCTATAGAAAGTATTAGTTTTTTTTTTTTTTTGGGGGGGGGGGGTGGGGGGAAGGGTAGCTAACAAAGGTCTCTTCAAAAAGGAGAGGGAGGGGGGGATGGGGATAAAGAGATATTAGCCACATGATACACAAATTTAACATTAAAGAAACATCACTTATCAAAGTGTCGTAGAAGAAAATCCTCCCTAAAAGAAAAACTTATAGGAATGGAGCATATTTTAGCACAATCTTCCCTTGAAATACGGTCCTTGATGTTACTGAAATCCCATATTATTATTATTTTTTTATGATAAAACTTATAAGATCATTTGTCACGACTTGAATCTGGGGACCATGGTTTGAGCCTGAATTCAGATCCGTGACATCAGGTAATACGCCTCAAACCTGTATCTCATAACCAAGAGATCCCGTGTTTGAGGTGTGGCACCCCTTGATCCATCTCACTTCACTTTGCATATAAATTGACTACTTTTCTTTTATTCATTTAAATCATTTAATCTAAACACATCATAGTGGAATATAAATAACAATAAACTAAATCAAGTCAGCAGAATATAAAAACATCATCATGTCCATAATTGCTAAAAGATCAAAAGTAAAGGGCCTAAACATGCCCATAACTAAAATATACAAATCCTCACCCCCAAATGGGCCCATCCAAAATACTAAAGGAAATACACCATAAGTTTAATGAGAAAACTAAAGACTAAAAGTAAAATGTAATATCATCGGGCTTGAACACTTAATCCGACTCCTCTCATCATTGCATCCCAATAGCCTCTAAAGGTATTTTCCAAGACTCTATCTATAGGTGGTGTTAATTTTGGATAAACTTGATGGACTTAGTGAAAGGGTATGCAGTTTATGGAACACAGAGGAGGCCAAAGATAGTCACAATAGTAAATAGGATGAATCAAGATAAAATAATGAATCAAAGTGCGTATGCGAGTGCATAGAATATACCAAACATGTATCCTTACTAAGATTCAAGTATACACATGCCACAAGATAATCGTATGAGAATCCAAAGTGGACCAATACCGAACCATGAAAATGCTACATGCTATATGCTAGGGGTGGCAATGTTTAACATGACTTGTGAACCCAAAACGGACCTAACATGAAATAAGTGGGTTAGGGTTGATTGTAAATGTGTTTCGGGTCAAACGGGTTAACCCACTTTAACACGATTAATAAATGGGTCAGGTTCAGGTTGAGCCATATATTTGTATACCCTTAAATTGACACATGAATCTGACCCGCTAACATGAATTACCACATAACCCACAAACCCAACATAAAATAAGCGGGTTAGGATTGACCGTAAACATGTTTCAAGTCAAAGTGGGTCAACTCACTTTGACATGATTAATAAATGGGTTAGGTTACGATTGAGCCATATAGTCGAATACCCTGACCTCAATATGACACAGACCTGACCTGTCAACACAAATTGCCACCCCTACCATATTCCAACCCATAAGGGTCTCTGTTGAATACTGAAACCAAATGCAAAAAAAACCCATATTAGATCTCTGACTAAATCAAAGCCATGTGTTGGGCCATTAGGGAAGTCTTGACCTATTGATGTGATCTGATGATTGGATACCTGAAATCACTAAACAAGTATGTAGCCCATTTTTTCATTGATGTGACCCAATGATAGGTTACCTGAAATCATTATAAGGTCCATCCTACTATGTGATATCATATAATATCTAAGTATTCCAAACTATTATGACCAAATCCATGTTTATGTAAAGTAATGTAACTATTACATAAGTATACCATGTGTAAGATATCCATATGAGCAAGTTCATAAATACTTCCAAAACCAATTAAGTAAATCACATATAAAGGGCAAATACCAATATACAAGTGAAGATGCTTAACCCATTTATAAGGAAGTTATAGGATGCTCATAGAAGTAAAACCTTTTTCATGCCAAATGACATCCATAATAAAAACCAAAGAGCTCGAATGTTCCAAAACTCATGTGAAAGCATAAATAATATGCTTTATGAAAACATGTAAACTATGCTAGAGTAAAATGTTTATGCCACCAAACATTTTCAATATATGAAAAGCCCAATGTAATAAATATGAATTCTAAGATTTCTAACATGAGAATCAATAAAATTGCACAAATCAACATGGATCATCACAAAGTAAGAGATTCATCTAAAGAGTCCAAAGAAATCCAAGAAACATGCAAAACATGGAGAACTAATCATATGTCAATTCAACAAATAAATATAGTACAATAATTTAGGAATTTCAAAGAAAAATCAAAAGATGGACCAAGAAACACCACATGAAATTTTCTAAACATGTACAACATGTAAATAGCTTCATTTAGATCACCTAATAAGATGCTATTAACATGTACAACATGTAAATAGCTTCATTATCCAAGAACTCATGAAAATAGAGTACTCAAACCTTTTTAACATGATTAAGTCTAAGGAACTAATAACCAATTCAAGGAAATCAACATTCTCAAGAGATATAGGTGTAAATCTATCAAACCAAAGCTTATTCCCAATCAATTTAAGTTCCTAGGAAAGGAAAGTGTCCATAAAATGCATATTCATTCACCTAAAGCATTTTCATAGAGATTAAAACTTACAGAACCTTAAAACATAAGGTAAAAATTATACATCTATGATCCTAAGAATGAAAAAGTGAGCATAAACCAAATATCCACTCACTAAATGCTTCAAAACTTGCTTTCAAGGAGCCCATCTTCCATAACCTCCTTTTCTTTGCGGATCCTTCATTCTTTTATGTGTAAACAAAACATCACATGATTAAAAACCACAAACTAAGGTAAAAAATTGAAAACCACAACTATTTTAGACTAGATCTAGGTTTTACCAACTTATCCAAGCTTGAAGAAGATGAATCTTTTCTCTCTCCTCCCAAGCTTCCCACTTCTCTCTCACTCTTTCTCTTTATGTTCTAAGTCTAATGGACCCAAATGAGACCTAATAGGGTTTATAATTCGTCTAAAACAAGATTCCACTCATGTGGATGTCAAATGAGATCATGACACATCATTTCATATGTGTCTCAAATCTTTCTAGAAAATTTGAGTCATAACCAATTAAGAGTTTTGTGATTAGTCATGACTGTGATTGGTTAAGGATTTGGGCAGGAATCTTGTGATTGGTCACATATCCTACATGCTCCTGCTCAGAACAAAATTCATAAATCCTGTGACTCTTGTTTGTGATCGGTCACACACAGATTAGAACAACACCCGAATGTTGTGATCCTTGTCCGTGATTTGTGTGTGATTGGTCACATTTGGAAGTGTCGTGATCGGTCATGAAAAACTGTGATCAGTCACACCTGGGTCATTTTGAATTTTTTGGTCCTTTCTACATCTTGGGTCTTTAAAGTGTAACCCAAATGGTCCAATAGTTTACCTAGTTCACTCTAAATCACCTCTAGGTCTCTTAAGCATCGAAGGAGACCCTCTTTCTCACAATTATCATGGTCTAAATTAGGCACATAGTGTCAGGTCTAGGTTCTCTAAACCTATTTCATTTAGGTACGGGGTATTACATCACTAACATTTTGAACCAGTTTGGAGGAATCAAAGATGTATGTGAGTCTAAAATTTTGAGAAGAAGGAATCTATGGGTTCTTCCAAAGATTTATACTAAGGTCATTTTCCACACTCCATCAAACACCCTTAAGAAGCAAAGCCTTCCTTTTCATGACACTTTTCCATGCGCAAGCGGTATTATATTTTTGTCTAGCCATAAGGAAATCCTCATTTAGAAAATAAATGGATTTTAACATATTAACTCAAAGAGCTTTAGGATTATGAATGATTCTCCAAGCTTGTTTTCCAAGAAGATCCCATTTGAAAGCATAGAGATCTCTAAACCTAAGACCATCCTCTCTCTTACTCTTTTTTATTTTTATTTTATCCTAGCTATCCCATGTTATCTTGTTATCAATATCCTCACTACCCCACCAAAACTTTCTTTGGATAACTTTTATTGAATTATATAGTCTTGGGAATCATAAAGCACAACATAGCATAAGAAAAGATAACCTACATGATAGACTTAAGTAAAACCTCATTTTCAGCTTGCGAAAGAAGTTTTCCTTTCCAACCTTGGACTCGATGTTTAGCTTTCTCTTTAATATAGGAGAACAGAGAAATCTTATTTCTCCTAATGGAGGACAGAAGGCTAAGATAAACCCATTATCCTGAATATGCTTAATTTTAAGAGAGCTTTGGATGAATCTTTTAATGTTGCATGGGGTCTTCGGACTAACGATGATAATAGATTTATCTTGATTAATTGATTGGTCTAAAGCAAGACTAAAGTTTTTAAAGAAGTCCATAATGTGATCACTTTCGTTCATGCCAATTTTGGGGAAGATATAGCAATTATATGCAAAAACAAGATGAGAGATTGCAGGGCTCCTAGGTTTGATTTTGATACCAGAAATCAAATTCCTCCTTTCTTTATCTAAAAGACTAGCATAAAGCCCCTCATGTAGAGGAGGAATAGGAAATGAGAAAGAGGGCACCCTAGAGAAGTTGTCGAGAGGGTTTAATATTGGTCCCAAGGCAACCATTGATCAAGACCCTATACGAGATAAAATCCATGCACTCATCTACCCATTTTTTTCTAATTGTTAGAGAATCTAATTTTCCCCATGATGCTAAGAATCATGTCCTACTCCACCCTATCATAAGTTTTGTTCATGTAAAGCTTGATAGCCATGTAGTTTGTGTGAGATTTATTATTTTTAATGAACCTCAAAATTTCATGAGTTATCAGAATATTATTTGTAATTTGGTAGCCTTTCATAAAAGCACTCTGATGAGGGGAAATAAGCTTCGGGAAAATAGACTTTAGCCATTGATTTAGATATGATTTTATAGAAAGAGTTACACAGACTAATAGGCCTAAATTGACTAATTGATTTAGGGTGGTTAACTTAGGGATGAAAGCAATGAAAGTTTTGTTAATGTTCCCAGTAGACATATTTTTATAGAAGAAGTCCTTAATAGCTTCTATTATATGATTTCCTATGATATGCCAATACTCTTGAAAGAAGCCAACTTGAAAACCATCAAGACTAGGGGCTTTAAATTTTCCCAGAGAGAAGACTGCATCTTTAACTTCATCTCTAGAAAAAGAGGCATCCAAGGCCTCTTTAGCCTCATTATAGAGAAAGATATAGACAATGCAATCACATTGAGAGGGAAGAGGCTTCTGGGATTGAAATAAATTAGAGAAATAACTAGAAGAAATATCATTGATCTTAGCATGTCCTCTTTTCCAAAAAAAATTTTCATCTTTCAAACTCAAGAACCTATTTTTTGCTCTTCTATTTTACAGTGGAAAGATGGAAAAATTTGGAATTTTTATCACCACACTAGAGCTAACTGATTCTAAATTTTTGGATGCTGAAGATCTCTTCATGTTTCATTAATTCACCAAGGTTAGCCTCCTCATTTTTAATGTCAGCCAAAGTATGATTGTCAGGGATCTTCCTATCAAGTTCCCCAATGTGTTTCTTATTCTTACACATTTGGGTTTTAATGTTTCCAAAAGTTTTCTTGTTCCTTTTTTTTTTTTCCAGATTAGAGGGCAGGGATGAGAGGCAATCTTTGACCTTTTTCATCTTGTTTGGAGTTCTTCCCTCTCTCTAGCTTTGGTGAATAACATCCTCACACTTAGGATGGGTAGTCCACATCCATTCAAAGTGGAAAGGTCTGGAAAGAAATTTCAAATCAGGGTTAGTGTCAAAATAGAGAGGGTAGTGATCAAAACCTCGAGAAATAATGTTCTCAATTCTCATTTCAAGAAAATGGGAGATCCATTCTTGGTTTACAATCCCTATATCCAACCCTTCCTTTATATGTTGAATCCACTTAGCTTATTAATCCAAGTAAATTTCAGGCCAAAGTGACCTAAATCCACAAAAGTTAATTACCCACCTCTAGAAGCTTATATGCTTTACGAAGACAACAAAGGGAAATGGAGGAGGCCTCTACACTTGTTGTTTGGGTTCCATATGTACTTCTAATCTCCTATATAGATAATAAGACCCAGGGATCTTTGAATTTTCTTTATGAAAAGTTCATAGATTTCCTCTCTTTCTCATATCCAATTCCCCATAGATGAAGAAAATAGTCCAAAAAAAGAGAGGATCATCCAAAACTCTGTCATCAATTAATCTCTAGTTATTCTACAAAATTTCCATCTTAAACTCTTTTCTCCACAAGACCAAGAGACCCCCCGCCAAAAGCCAACAAGGTCAGCAGACTTCAAATTTCAATTCTTTCTAAAATTAGTTTTTTTTTTTTCAAAAAATCAACACCTTCACATTTGGTTTCCAAAAGAAAAACCATATTTGGGTTTCTGGATTTAATTGAACCCCTAAGTCCTCTAGCTGTCAATAATTACCTGATTCCTTGATAGTTCCAAGTTTGGTGGTTGGTTGTTAACCTTAGTGTTCAACCCAACCTAAGTACTATCAACAAACCCAAAACATGCCTGTTCACCTTAGCTTCCTCAACCTGAATACTAAATAATTGGGTTTGGGTTAAGTGATTAGCTATTGAATTTACAGTTGAAAGCCAATTCGAACTTGACTCATTGTTATCCAAAAGTGATATAGTATTTGCCCTACTGCATTATAATCTACCTCTAACTCATCATTAGTAAGTCTAAACATGTAATGGATAAAACTAGTCAGAACCAAGTTGTACCCACCTGATTGATGGTGTTAGTAATAGCTTTCTTCAACCCATGATATTATATATGTATGCATTAGAGAAGGTAAAACAAGCCTAGTTCTTGAACCAAATTACAACTGTGAATATGAATGCCAATTGTCAAAGGAAGAAATGTGGTAAGCTTCGGTAACTATGAAGATGTATGCCAATTATCAAAAGGGGAAATGTGGTAGGCTTAACACTCATTCAGATATTATAGGGCTTGCTTTAATTTTTCAAATTCCAGTTGTGAAAGGAATAACACTGAGCACATTTAGGATTTTCCCATTGAAGGTTCTTGATTTGGTCACCTTTGGCATAATAGGCTCTATACTGATTGTATTTGTTTCACTTCTTCGAAGTGTTTAGGTTTTGACAAAGAAATTTGTAAATGCTCAACCAGTTTATCACTTGGTTTGTGCGTCTTCAGGTTTATTTTGTTTTTAATGGAAGTGTATGTAGAGGTTTTGGAGTTTCATTTTTTACCAAAACCAAGAAACCTGTTTTGTAGATTTTATTTTCATTATCTTATTTGGGATTTGTTCTTTTTGAATCTTTAGAACCTCTAATTTATGTATATTTTGAGCATTCTAAAAAAAAAAATAAAATAGATTACTAGATGCAGGGGTAAATTTCAAGAGATCGGATTTTTATGAGTTAAAGAATATGATAAAAAAAAAAAGAAGACATTCTTGCTATCCAAGGCTTGGATGATTAAGTAGATTCTCAACTTGAGTATGATATGTAGCAGCTAACCTTACACTTATCAAGTTAAACTTTCTCTCAGCTCAAGTCATGTATTGATACTACACTGCAGACATTTTTCTTCCTGCCATTATTTTTAGTCTTGGTAAACGGAATTCCCTTGGATGGCCAACTATAATTTCCATTCTGTTGTGTTTTTATTTTCTTATTTTGTTGGTTTCAAGCCTTACAAGCTAGGAGATATTAACCAATTCTTTCTTTTGAAACTTGATGTATTGATATGCAATGTATTTATTTTTAATTTCTTCTATATTTAGAATTTATAGCAAGAAATGTTACCTTTAAAGTAATGAATAGGTTAATCTACCAGTCAGTGGGATAGCTGAGGTATGGTACCCTTGGTAAAAATTGGAGAAGGTATTGCTAAATGTGAACTTCCAAACTAGTTTGTGCAGGAGGTGAGTAAACGATCTTATATTATTGGGTTGCTTCAGTCTTCTTTTTAGGTACTCTTCAGTCTTCTTTGTTTAGCATGGATTGAAAATTGTAATGAGCATTGGGCCCAGTGTTGGTAAGACATCTTACTACCAAATTAAACCATTGATGGTGATAAGAAAATATTTAGATTCACAGTACACCTTTAATTTGATAATTTCACAACTTATTAAGATTCATGAGTGAGTGGTAACATTTTCTGCCTTCTGGTAAAACACTAAGATGTTTCCTTACTAGGTTCCACTAATTACTATTAGAATCTCTTTCCATTTTATAATGAGAAATGTCTAAGATAATTTGACCTAAGAGACTTACTGTTTACCTGGCAGAAATTGTTGGAAACTTGGGCCCCAAGGGGAACCACAGTTTTGTGGAAGGGGGAGGACCTAGCCAACATGGGCCAAGCACAAACCAACACGCGTACACTAAACCAAACCAGGTTGGGTAAATAAAAAATAAAATAATAATTTTCTTTTTAATTTTTATTTTTCCTAGAATCGTTTAAGCCTGTAGGGCGTGTTTATTCATAGCACGATACACAATTTTATCCTCGTGACTGTTCTAAAGTGAACACAGTCACAAATGTAACTATTAAATCACATCTTTTAATCCCTTGTCTGTTCTGAACAGACATGAACGTGGCTATTACATTGCATTTAGTTGCTCTTGTGCCAATTTGAATAATTACAAGTTGGAACTCTCATAAATCAATGACTATTGCAAACAAACATGAATAAGTCTATAAATATGTTCATCTCTATTGCATTTAGAGAGTCCGAAATTAGGCATTATAGCGGTTTTATATGAGAGAGAGAACAACACAAGTTTGATTCGTCAAACACACAAATTGCAATACTTCTTCTGTGTGTAGTAGATCATTGTATCCCCCAATGCGAGGGATGAAATCTTTCTTAAGAACATAGTGTCAAACACTAGCCTTGATCAAGTAACATTTCTGATTTCAAATCATCCGAATCAAGTTAGTTGTTCTATTCATTTTATTTTCAAGTCTTTTACTTACATGAAATTAATACTTGTTGTTTATATAATCATGTTTTCATATAGATATAAAGATAACAGAAATCACTTACCCTGGTCCTGCTTTTCACCCTATGAAAAATCAATGCATTATTCCACAAATTATCATTACTAAATACTGTCAAATAAATCGTTTATAGAGACTTTTGGTTTAAATGAAACCTTGAAAATCTTTGTGGTGGCAGCTCTCTATGAACCAATGCAAACTTTATTGAATTATAAGAAGAAGAAAAAATACACCATGATGTTCTGTGTGAACTCCATGGCATAGCACCTTTTAGGGATGACATTAGGTTGTGTTGCTGGGCTGGGTTGACAACTGAAGTCCAATGCTAATATAGTGAGGGGTTGGGATTAACTAACTCGAACTATGGTAAAAACCTAGGTGGGTGTGGTTTTTTTTTTTCTCCCCGATATCCTTTTTTTCATTTTAACATGTTTGATTATTACATGTTCTTTGATTCCTCTCCTTACACCAAACCCCAAGAAAAAAATTAGTTGTAATCAATTATGAGCTTTCATGTGGATGACTGTTCCAACCAATGCACCAGCATGTTCTTTTGGTTACCGCTTACTTATTAAACGCAATTCCTTACGAGTGGTACGTATCTTAATCTCTCTCTCTCAAACCAATTAAATATTGCATAATTCTACAAAAACACATCCCTCCACCCTAAAAAACTTTAATTTTCACCTAATTGCCCATCTGAGTTCGCACGGGTTCATTTGTGTGTTTTAATCTAATATCCTACCTGGGTTATTTTTATTTTATGAAAATTTGAACCTTCAACAGCTAGCTTATGGGGAGAATTCATTTCAATACATGACATGCCAAATTTTTGATGCAGATGGCGGAATTGAATTATAGCCAATGCAAAGGGCCCCTAGTCCAGATTAGCTACATAATCCCTCCACATAACTATAAAGGAGAATCAACTAAAAGAGAGGTGCCGCCTCTAGGTCGAAACTTTGACATGAAAGAATGGCATATAAACGTTTGAAGGCAATCGGGCCGCTATCTAAGCCATCACTCGTGCCCTCACATCTGAAGCTATTTTCTAGAGCCATAATATCTTGTATGTACCGCTTTGGCTTTTTCCCCCCTGATCGGAAAACACTAAACAAGGCAGTGGCAAGTCATTGCACACTTTTGAGACAAGTGTTAATGCCTCGTGAAAGAGTGCACTACTAGAAACTTTTCCCATAGACTAGCATTATTCCTGGATCAAACATCAAAGAACTATTTAAAGTTGGGGACAAACATATGTGGCAGTCTTGGTACAATGTCCAACATAAAATGAGTAAAAAAAAGTTGTACTTATATATAACGTTAAAAAAAATCTACTATTGTTAGGGGTGGCAATTCGTGTTGGTGGGTTGGGTTCGTGTCGTGTCGAGGTAGGGGTATAAGACTATTTGGCTCAACCCTAACCCAACCCATTTATTAATTGTGTCAAAGCGGGTCAACTTGTTTTGACCCGAAACATGTTTAGGGTTAACCCTAACCCATTTATTTTCGTGTTGGGTCTTGTCGGGTTTGCGGGTTATGTGGTAATTTATCTTGGCAAGTCGGGTTCGTGTTGTGTCAAGGTAAGGGTATAAGACCATTTGGCTCAACCCTAACCCGCTTATTTTCGTGTTGGATCGTGTCGGGTTTGTGGGTCGTGTCAAACATTGCCACCCCTAACTATAGTACATAAGAATGAGAATGTAATATTGGATATGGCCTCTGATTAATATCGTTCTCCACTTGTTCAGTATTCCATGAGCCTTCTCAGATGAGAACATGGCCATCTTCTTCAAGAACTTCGCCTTTTGGAACAAGATATCTATGTTCCTGTTTCATTTGTCACTAAAACCTTCAATTTCTACCACCTAGGAAAGCCATGAAGAGAGTGGAGTTAACAGTAACTCTGCGCTTAAGAAGGACAAAGAGCGGAGTTGATTGGCTATCGACCGAGTTAGGTTGGGAACATTTTGCAAATTTCTTGGCATATCGGTGAAATAGCTCGTCCATGATCTCGTTACCAAAGTGATTACTGATGAGCCCTTCAAAGCCCGCTCTGACCTCTTGTGCTGTAAGTAGCTCATGGCGGGGGAAATCCGGTGGCTTCATTCTCTCAATGTGGAAACACCCGTTTCTCTCTACCAAGGTCTCTTAACTCTGCTGAAGAAGTCGTATAGATGGGCAAGTTGAAGGAATCCACTCTAGCTTCACCCAGTGCTCCCTCCAAGAATACAAACCATTCTATAGTGCCCCGATCAAGTGCCGTTCTAGTGCTTACAATATTTTTGTTAAAGAAACCATTGATGGGCCAACTTTGGAAATAATGTTTAGAAATTTAATTCCATTGAGGGACCCTCATGTGAGTGGGTATTTTCTAATGTTAGAATGGAATGAACTTGGTACCCACACCACCTTGTATAGGCATGAGTCCCCTCTGATCCCAATCCGAGGGTTAAAAAGCACCACCTCCTATGTAGAGAGGATTGCGGCTTACTGCTTATTGCTTAAAGGGTCACACCTAAGTGATTGACAATCTGCCAAAAATCAACCTAATGGGATGATCTCGAGCATGAGAAACAAAATTTCAAACTGTTTCAACAAACTACTTTCCAGAATATACAATAAGAAAATAATCTAATCATGTGTCAGTTTATAATTCATCACAGAGGCTACAGACATTTTTTTCATCACAGAACATTTGTTTCCCAAAATATATAATAAGAAATCATCTAATCATTTTGATTTATGGTCTAAGCAATCTGTGAGGTGATACCAACTTCATTGACATGCAAATATAGGTCCCCAGACCGCTTTGGGGGTCTCGTAGCCCTGGACCAAATACAATCCCCTAAAAATGTGGGCAGTCCATCAGGACAAAGATCGGCTGTAGCTATATGTAGCATGAACAAAAGCATTGCTTTTTTGTCTTTAAACACAAGGATTTTGACTTTTTAAGAATTTGTTCATGCTACAAAAACTGCAGCAAAAGTTGCTACAGTTGACACCTACCACCCAACTTAAAAAGTTAGGATCTGTTTTAACAAGATCTTCTCCTGTTCACTAGAATTTTGTTTGTTTTATTTTTTATATTTTACCAGAAGGGCTGCACATGCACACCCAAACAAATGAAAATCATGTATCTCCTGGTCCAAAAAAAAAAAAATTTGGTGACACAAGAGCATCCGAGGATGCTTGAGGCACACAACATGCTCGAGTTTCATGAGAAATCATGCCCCCAAACCCTAGAGCTGTATCCTCTGGTCCACGTTTATGGTGCTCCACAAACATAAGAGGTAGGGCCTATACAACTTTTTGGAGGGGGCTTTTCAAAAATTGTATGAATCCCACATCATGACATCCTTTGCAACATGAATATTTACGCCGGGGTTGGAGCCACCATTCATGGGGTGCCATGTGGTGTCAGGTATTGACAAAAGTGTATGGGCTGTTAG
>JAOXJP010077126.1:0-15102 GCA_025762735.1 Platanus orientalis
TCATGTTAGAGTCTAGGAGGTCCTTGAGTCAAAGCATCATGAAGATCATCATCAAGCATCAAGGAAGCCTCAAGAGATCAATCCAGGAGTCGGCAAGTCATCCCAAAGGATTCATGCTCTACTTCAAGCCTTTTTCAAGTAAATCAGGTATTGTATGGTACCTAAGTGAATCAAGGGTCTAATAAGGGTTTCTCAAGGTCTACGGACCTTCCTGGACCATGGAAGGATGATCTAAAGTCCTTTGTAGCATTCCCAAGCCTTTAGAAGGTATTACAGAGAATTTGGATTGATCCAGGATTGAACCACTACAATCTAAATGGTTTGGATTGATCCAACAACTCTCAGGTTGCAGGATCTGAGTGTTTTTTGCACTTGGATCGATCCAAGATCGATCCAAATTTGTGAAAACACTATATAACGGTCTAACCTTCAAAAATCCATTGGCAATCAATGGCTAATATTATTTGACCATTTGGGGATGTTCTAATCCAATGGAAATGGATTATTTTTTTCCATTATATAAAGGTTTGAGCATCCATTGAGCAACCAATGGTTCTTGCTAAATTCTCATACATTTGAAAACCTCATTGTGTCCATTGTGGTAGATCTTGAGAGACTTAGTTCTCTAAATCTCTCTCCATGCCTAGATAGGTAAATCAATACCCAAGACCATTCCATTGCCTCCTCTCAAACTTGCTAAGACATACCTTTTGAAGGAAGGCTATAGGGGTTGTCCCAAGGAAACCTAAGAAGAGATTGAGTGGGATTGTATGTCACATCATGCTCTAGATAAAGCAACCCACCAAAGTTGGTTCTACAAATTTAAAGAGCCATCAAGAAGATTTGGGGAGCATTAATCACATATTCCTCAAGGAGGAGCAACCCCATCTTGTGTACAAGGCAACATCAACCTACAAAGAGGTAATTCATGCCTTTAACTTTTATTAAAGTTTTGAGACCTCTCCCATCAAAAATACCGGGAGAATTGGCACTACTACCGAAAACACCGAAAGAGTAGACGATAAACCACACCTGCCAAAGACACCGGGTAAAGCTTGCTCAGCAAGTAGACTAGGCTCTTTGATAATTTTAGCCTTGATTGTAATAGTGTTAATCTTAGTAAAATTATTTGGCTCGGTGGTGAGTTTTTAAGAGTGGATGTAGTTTGTTGTGCCAAACCACTATACATCTTGTGTACTTTATGTTTGCTTGTGGTTGGTAATACATTCTCCATATATTTTCTCAAAAATTGTACACATTGATTCATCACACTCTTACACAAGATCACAATCCAATTGCAATTAAATATTGAGATTATCTTGAATAAATTAAACATCAGTTGAACTTGGGGTAATTGAAAAGAATATTAAAATATCCTATTCACCCCCCCCCTCTAGGACCTCAACATAGGAATTTCACTTTGAGGGTGTAAAAGTTTGCAAAAATGGAGGTCATGGATTTATTGAAAGAATGTTTAACAAAATGGCCACTCAAAGGCCCTTTTCATTCAGGAGTTTCCTCCGCACAAGTCAGATTTATATAAGTCAAGTAAAGAATTTTTTTACTTGATCAAAGTTTACAAATCTGGGAAAGTCTTCAACATTCATATTTCCTAGCAGTAGTGTCCCACCAAATTGTTTCTTCTTGACAATATAAGGTCCATCACAATTTGGTCGAGCTTGGCTTCGTTCTCCTTGTTCATGTTAAAGGACCTTTTTTAGAACAATATCACCTTCTTTGACATCTCTTAGTCTAACCCTCTTGTTGAAAGCTGCTGCCATACGCCTCTAATAGGCTTTCCCATTGTTGATTGCTTGTAGTCTATTCTCATCAATAGGGTTAAGTTGATCATGTTGGACATGTGCCCATTCTGTCTCTGGATATATGCTTTGGCTAGGAGTCAGAGACTTGGAATTTCTACTTTGATAGGCAAGACAGCTTCCATATCATAAACCAAGGAGTACGGGGTCGCACCTATAGAAGTGTGAATATATGTCCTATAGACCATTAGTGCATATGGTAGCATTTCATGCCAATTCAAATGATTTGTTGTCATCTTTTAAGGGATTTTCTTAAGATTCTTTTTGGTTGCTTCCACTGCACCATTCGTCTATGGTCTGTGTGGAGATGACTGATGATACTGAATCTTGAAGTTTTTATAGAGTAGTTTAAGACCCTTCCCCACAAAGTTTATGGCATTGTCAGTGAATCTTGTTGGGGACACCATAATGACAGATCATATCCCTGCGTATGAACCTTGTTGTGTTCTTCATCATAATTGTTGATAAGGATGCGGCCTCGACCCCCTTGGTGAAGTAGTCAATTGCCACTATGATATACGGATCTTTGTTCTTCATCATAATTGTAGATAAGGATGCAGCCTCAACCCACTTAGTGAAATAGTCAATCGCCACTATGATATATGGATCTTTGTTGGCTGCCTTCTGAGGCATAGGCTCTACCACATCAAGTCCCCACATGGAGAATAGACAAGGTGTGGTCAGATTATGCAATTTAAAGATGGTGCTTTGATAATGTTGGCATAAAACTGGCAAGTGTGGCATCTTTTTACATGATTGCAACAGTCTATCTCTATTGTTGACCAATAATAACCTAACCGAAGAATCTTCTTGGTTAGCATGATCCCATTCATGTGCAAGCTACACTCTCCTCTGTGAATGTCTTCTATGATGGCAGAGGCTTTAGACTCGTCTATGCATTTTAATAGAACATGATGTAGGGATTTCTTGTACATGGCACCCCCATGCAAAACAAACTGTGTGGATAGTCTCTTGAGGGTGTGTTGGTCATTCTTGAAGGCCTTGAATGGAATATATTGATCTTCAAGATACCTTTTGATGTCAAAAAACCATGGTTCCTTGTTCAAGTTTGTAGCAGTAACCTAAAGACAATGGGTAAGCTTTGATCTATGCTTTATTTCAATGGGCCTCATTTGGGCATCCTGTGGCATATCGATCATGGAAGCAAGTGTGGCTAGTTCATCTGCAAACTAATTTTTGTTCTAGGCCACATAGTTGAAATTTAGATATTCAAAATTCTTGGAGAGGGCTTGTAAGCAAGCATGATAGTCTAGAAATTTTTCATCTCTATTAAACCACTCCTAGTGCCCTAAAAAATAACCAAAACTAAATCACCGAAGACTTCTAGTTCATTAATGTCCAGATTGATGGTAGCTTTCAAACCAACAATGCAAGCCTCATATTCTACTATGTTATTGGTGCATGGGTGGCATAAACGAACGACAATAGGGATGAGAGCACTAGTAAGAGATATAAGCATAGCTCCAACTTTGTTACCCCTTTAGTTAATTACTCCATCAAAACACATCTTCCAATGAATCAATTTGTCATGTTCAACCTCAATGTAGAGTATATGTTCATCTGGGAAGTTCAAACTTGTAAACAAAGGTCTGTCACTTGGATTGTCATCTAGAAAATTGGCATTGGCATGCCCCTTGATGGCCTTCTATGAAAGATAGGTAATGTCAAACTCATATAGCATCATGCGCCAGTGGACCGTTCTTCCTATAGTTGCTGGTTTTGAGAAATTAAAAAGACTTTGTATATAGGAAGTAATGCAATAGTCTTTTGGTGGCATATACCAAAGCAAGGAAAGTTTTCTCAAGAGGGTATATCTAGTTTCATAGCTGATGAAACACTTGCTTAGGTAGTAGATGGCCTACTCCTTTCTACCAAATTTATCATGTTGTCCAAGTATACATCCCATGCAGTCATCATGCACTATTAAGTATAGAATCAAAGGGTGGTTAGGCTCTGGAGAGAGGAGTACTGGCAAGCTTAACAGGTACTTCTTGATTTTTTTCAAATGCAGTCTAGTAGTCCTTGTTCTACTTAGTTGGAGAATTCTTTCTCAGAAGCTTGAATATCGACTCATAGATGGGAGTTAATTAGGAAATGAACCTCATGGCCTAGGAAGTTGTGTACTCCTTTCTCTATGTGTGGTGCAAGCATTTCGATGATGGCTTTAGCTTTAGCAAGGTCAACTTCGATGCCTCTTTCATATGAAACCCAATAGTTTTTCCTATAAGGCTCAAAAGATACACTTGCTCGAGTATAGGCTCAAATTGCAATGCCTCAGTCAGATAAACAACTTCTGTAAATGTCCCAGATGATCCTCACAATGACAATATTTGATGATCATATCATCAACATAGACCTTCATCTCCTGATGGATCATGTCATGGAAAAGGGTAGTCATGGCCCTTTGGTAAGTTACCCCAGCATTCTTAAGACCCGAAAGGCATGACTTTGTAATAGAAAATTCCCCAAGGGGTGGTGAAGGTAGTCTTCTCTTTTTCTTCAATAGCCATTTTTATCTGGTTGTATCCGGAGAAACCATCGATATAAAGGACACCATCTCATGACTAACAATATTGTCGATCAATACATCAATATGAGGCAAAGGAAAATCATCTTTGGACTGGCCCTATTCAGATCTCTAAAGTCAATACACATGCAAACCGTTCTGTCTTACTTAGGGATCTGTACAATGATGGCTAACCATTGGGGGTACGAAACAGATAGAAGAAAACCAGCCTCGAGCTGCTTTTGGATTTCTTCTTTAAGCTTGAGAGACGATTCAAGTTGAAGGCGCCTGGATTTTTGCTTAATGGGGTGGAAACTTGGATTGGTAGGTAGTTTGTGGACAATAAGGTTAGTGTCTAGGCCGAGCATGTCCTCATAGGTCCATGCAAAATGGCAATGAATTCATGGAGTAAACATAGAGCATAACCCAGATTTGAAGTGTTGGGGATCTCAATTTTTACCATTTTAGGGGAATTTTTAGACCCAAGATTTATTTCTTGCAGGTCATCCAATATAGAAATATTATAGTGTTCTTGACGTTCAAAGGCATCAATAACCTCTCATGGGTTTAGTTCCTCATCATTGCAATAACGAATTTTAAGGGAAAATTTTAGTAAAAATATAGGTAAAAGAGTGCTAACACCTGAAACAAACTGATATTGGAATCAACTCCCAAGCTGCATACATACCCGATATGTTTGCATTAGTTAAATGCCAAAAAATTGGTCAGTTGGGATCAAGCTACACGTAGTTCTGATCTTAAGGGATGATGATTCTTTTTTTTTTTTTTTTGAAAAGTAGGTAAGCTTGAAGTTTCTTCTCAAGTAACCTATACCTGACCTTTTTTGCATTGGTCGCATGCTGAAAATATTGGTCTAACAGGATTAAGCCACATATAGCTCTTGTTACAAGGGTAACAAACAAAAAGAAAAGAGTTTTTTTTTTCAAAATATGATTGAACCTTAAGTTGTGTCTTAGGATGCCTATGTACCCGCTACATTTACATTAGTCTAATGCTAACATTTGTGTTAGTAGGGATCAAGTCTTACGTAATTCTCATTACAAAGGTGAAGAAAATAAAAGAAATTAATAAGATTCTCAAGTGTTGATGGCCAATATTTGATCCTTATCAACCAACCTGGTCTAAGAGTGCATCCTCATTTGTGTGCCTAAGGTACTCGGATATACCAACAAGAGTCCCACCTTGAGGTAAGTTAACATATGTGAGGTTGATCTCATTCAAGTCTATCCCTCCATTAGTGACAACTAGCTGGAGCGCCTCTCTGACATCACGCGTGTAGTAGAGAGAGTAGACTTAAAGATATCATTTTTTTCTTCCCTATGTTTTGAGGTGGTGGGGGTTGAACTCTCCCTAACCTCAAGGATTAATGGCATCGTATTGAAGAGTGGAGGGTGTTGAAACAATTTTGATAGTGGTAAAGAAGGAGAAATGACTTCGACTTCATGAAGATTGATTAAGAGATCATAAGCTATGGATGGTGGAGGAATAAACAATGGTGTTGTGTTTGATGAACTTCCTTGGCTATTTTTTGGTGAAACACATGAAGGGGCAAGAAAATAGGCTACATCAGGCTTAGGGTTGTCTAGAAATTGGTGAGAGGAAGGTATCCCAAGTGTTAAGGCAATGTTCATTGGGGCTCTAAAACTGACTCTCTTCTTCTTCTTACCCCAACATCTCAATTCTGGATTAAACCTGATTCTAACTTTGAATGTTACCCTAATGGTTTTGATCAGCTCCTTGCAGCCCTGTTAGAACTTGCCCAAGCCCTTATCTGGATTAAACTTCATCCTGACCATCATTCTAAATTTAGGGGGAAGGACATAGCCTTTTCCTTTTTCTCTGTCACCTGCTATTTCATGCTAAACACTTCAAATTGGTAGGAGGTGTAAGTTCTGGGAGCCTAGAGATTCTGAACTCCTAAGACTCTCTGCCCTGCCATGGTGATTATATATTTGTTTGCGGCTAGGATGACAACCTCATCTCCAATGATGAACTTGACTTTTTTATGCAAAGAGGAGGGGAGGACGCCATCCTGATGTATCCAAGGTCTTCCCAATAACATTGTGTAGGATGAGGATATGTTCATCACTTGAAAATGCACATTAAACATCTTCCCCTCCAAGATAAGGAGTATATCGACCTCTCCTTGGCCATGGTAGATGGCATTGCCAAAAGCTCTAATATCATAGGCGTTAGGTCGCACCTTCACCAACAGTATTCCTAGGTCACCTAGAATGACCCTTTTGCAGATGTTCACAACAAACCCATTGTCAACAAGTATCAATGGGATCCACATATCACTGTAATGAGTCAAGATGTTAGTAACCTAGTTGTGTAGTTCTTCCCCTTCTAAGATCTCTTCTTTTAAAATGGTGATGATATACACCCTTCCCATTATGTTTTCAAGACAGTCAGGGGTGATTGACACATCTATGAATGATCTCTAGAAAATGTCCAAGAATTTTTCCCTATGTGGCTCCAATGTTACCAATAGTCCTAAGATGGAAATATTGGCCTGAGTCTTGGCTAACTGATCAACCAAGAACAAATGTGACTTGTAGATTATTGTTTTGAATATCTCATTCTCTCTTTTTTCTTCATTTTCTCTGACTCTCTGTTGCTCTGTCATTTCTTGCTCTACCCTTGCATTTTCCTTTCCCTTATGGCAGGCGGTCTCTGGGTGAAAATAAGATGTGACCAGATTAGAGACTTTGACCGACCTAGTAAGGAAGGCAATGAGGTCAGCCACATCATTCTCTAATATCATGGGCTAGGATTCCCTTACTGCCTCTGCATAGTCAAGGAAGACTTAGTTCAGTTGATATTGTACCTTTGGTGGTGGTGGGATGTTCATGGTTTTGTTGGAAGGGTATTAGTGGTGGTGGAGGAATGTAGTGTGGGGAGAGACAAGGGCAATAATAAGCTGGAGGTTCTTAAACCATAGCCATCTTGATGTTAGCATTTGGTGGAAGAATCGAAATAGGGTTATTGGGAGGGGTATCCCATAGGTCAAGAAGGAGTTTCTCATATAGTCTATAGGAGGAATAGGCAAAGCATTGTACTCATTAAAGATGAGTACCTGGTTTTCTTTGGTTAGAGTAATGGGTTGTCTATAGTCACCAATCTTGGTGATGAAACTAGTATGATTGAACTACTGGCTAGCAAAACCAACCAAATTGACCCCTTTGGCTGGCTGGTGAGACGAAAGTGGATTCTAGAGGATGTTGAAGTTGGCTAGGGGGTAGAAGGTGTGGGGCTAAATGATACATTCCCCTCCTCAATAAGGTCTTGTATTTAATGTTTCAAGATGAAACACCTATCCAAAGGATGACCGGGTGCCTGGTGGAAATCACAATGCTCGTTGGCATTATATCTAGGAGGCAAGGGATATGAGGGTGGTCTTAGCTCAAGAAGTTGTAGCAGGTCTTTCTTAACCAAGTAGTCCATGATATGCTTGTATGAATATGGGAGGGGTGAATTTTCTTTTCTTCCTACCCTCTAATGGGATAGACATAAATTTTGGCTAAGTCAATTGTATTTCTAAGGGATATTGTGCAAGGGTTGGAAAACTAATTGCTTGGGGATTGGCATAACCACTACTCGGAGTTGGTTGCGGAATCTCAATGGTTTGCCCCATGTTTCCTTCAAGATGGGTCACTACGTCCTTCTTGGGTACTACTCGGGTGTTACTGGTAGAGATTAAGGCTGCATCTGGGACCAAGCCTACTCGGATAGCCATCTCAACAAGGGTAGCCTTGTCTATGACTTCAGAAAAGTTACCCATGAAGGTTGTAATGAGCATCAACTAGTAGGTGGGGCCTAGGATCTTTAGAAAGGTGGAGATCATGTCATCCTCTAACATTGGGTGCTTTAAGTTTGAGGCCCTTTGCCTCCACTAGAATGCATAATCTATGACTCTTTCATTGTCATAGGGGCGCATCCCCTTAATCTCATCCTTAATGGGCAACATTTTAGGGTTATGATAGAAATGCCCAATAAAATCCCTAGTCAGAGTCCACTAGGTGCTAATGTTCCTCTTGTCTTATCCCACAAACGACTTGGTTATGTCCTTCTCCAAACATCTTACAAATATTTGTACCAGAATCTGCTCATCATGTCCCCATTAAAATATGGCATTGCAATACATGTTCAGATGCATCCAAGAATAAGAAGTCCAGTCATACTTCTTGATGTCTGGAATCTGGAAATTGCTCGAAAGATTACCTCCAGGGAAAGGACATAGGTCATCAAAATCCATGTCCATCAAAAATTGTCTGCCTTTGAGTTATTTGAATTTTGTAGTCGGTTTTGCAAGCCTAACATTGGCTTCATTAATCAAGGAGACAAAGGCTTTCTTGCCTTTCCTGCTTGACATGGTGGGTCCATAACGCACTTCGACATCTGCCACTGGCCGATGTAGTTGTTGAATATATACCATGGTATGAACGGGAGTAGTGGTGAAGATAGGTGGTTGATCCTAGTCTTGGTACTGAGTGAGGTCAGAACTCTTTGGTGAGAAATTCATGGAGTACTTTCTCAAACTCTGTAGTAGTGGAAGGGTGACTCTAACTCTAAAGGAGGATAGAACTCTGGTTTTAAGACAAAGGAGGGAGAACTTGTGATGAGGAGGACAATGGCCATCCATGCCTTTCCATGAATCCCTCCATCATCTTTTCAAGTTCATCTTGATGCCATGATGATATTCGATCTTCAAGATCGACCTAAGGGTTGAGAGGAGTTTCAAATGAACTCATAGGAGGTACTGAAGGTGAGACACTGGTGGTAGGTACAGATAATTCTCCCATGATAATGTTGTGATGTGCCTTCTTCTGCTGCTACTAAGTCTCAGGAGGAGCTATCTTGACTATCGAAGCTATTTTAGAAAATCATACTTTATTTAGAGGATTGTATTTAATATTTTTGATAATTAATTTTTAGATCCAGAAACTTTAACAAATACAAGATCACACAAGTGAATTCATGTCTATCTGTCCAAAGATCAGAAGTCGAGGGTGAAGACAAAATTTTGTATTTTATATATGAAAAGGTTACATCATAAATACAATAAAATGTACAACAAAATGAGACGTATAAGTAGCTATAGCCTAGGCACTCTATACGGCGGGGGTGGCAATTCCTCTGGTTTGTAGCCCAGGGTAAAGATATGATCACACAACTTTTGGATCCACTCCATCTTCCAATTAGACTATAAGTAATCCATAGTGATGCTTTATCGAAGTTTATAAGCGGCTTTACTGATAGAAGTCCTAACATCACTAAGTTCAACTTTCAAGAAGCCAATAGTGCTCGGTATGGTCTTGACTTCTTCCTAAAGACAGTCCCTGAAAATTTTTGTCTCATCCCAAAGATGGGCTTCTGCTAACAACGTAGTCTCTAAAGAAGAACGGGTTTGGAGATGTTGTGCTCATTCATATGCTAGGTCCCTAAGGGTCTGTTCTAGTTATATCTCAGTGCAAGAAGGTCCGCTGTGTGAAGTAGAAGATGCTTCTAATTGGGCCTTCTTGCTCAAAGGTTTGAAGGCAGGTATTGGCGGATGTACTAGTGCAATGACAACTAGGTGGATCCATTGCTTGTATGGAAGAGATATTTTCGGGGCCTTTATAGATACTAAAGGTGGGTGCCAAGTTTCCTGAGCATGTGAACTGTTCCATAGTGAAGCCAAATGATACCAAGTCAGAGGAGATGTAAGATGATTCAAATTATGAATGTCCTCGTAAGTTGTGGTGAACTCAAAGAGGTCCTGACAAAGAGTGAGCTATCAGAGTACTCGAGCAAGTACATAAGGTGTGCTCCAGTATAGCCTAGTGAGGACCATATAAGTTTACCCCTCTGAGAAAAGATGTGGATAGTGTGCCTTGTACTACTTGACCTGCCAAGTGATATGTTTAGGAAGTGTACCAAATAGAAGGCCCCAATAATCTGTTGTCATTTCCTTAGCCAGAAGAGGCTAGGTGTTGACATGGGCTTGGATTGGAGCAATGTGTCATGATGCATATGTAGGGAATGAAGATAAAGTAGTCACATGCTTATGGAGCCAAGCTTGTAAGAAGGCTAGGCAACCATATAATCGACTATTTCGATGCTGGGAGCAATGAGACAAACTAGAGATAGTCTCGGTAATGATCAGTGGGGCTAAGGTTTTTCCCTCTAAGTACTACCCCAAGACACTGCAAAGAATTCTACTAATGTGATGGCAGCTGCGAGATAGGAGTAGTTGTCCTATGACTGCCAGAGTGAATGCTCTAAACTTAATCCGATTCATGAAGTCTCTAATCTTTTTCTGACCTCTATCAAGTAGGAGATTGAAATGACAATGTAGAAATTCTCCTAAAGCTTCCTTAGGTAGGGAAGTCTGTGAGATGTTGAGGGTGGATTGAAAGTCTTTGAAATAACTAATCTTGTAGGTTGGGAAGATTGCCTCTATCTTGTGGCAATATTTCCATCCTACAAATGATTCCAATTCTTCAATGGTGGGAGAGAGCTCATGTTCCCCAAAATGGAAAACCATAACAGAAGGGTCCTAAAAGGAAATGGCCACTTCCATAAATAGCAAGTTGAGATGTATACGGACTAATGTCAAGGTGACACTGAGCCAACTTTGGTTCTTCCAAACTTCTTGTTCCTCTGGAGGAAGTGTGATGAGGGTGTTTGTGAGATTCATAGAAATAATGGAGAATTGCTCCAAGCATATAGGTTTGGAGTCCATACCTATCAAATAAATATAAAAGAGGGTTAAAGTGACAAATTTGGTGTCAAAAATCACTTTTGGAAAAAAAATAGGGTTCAATGCTATAATTTCAGACATTGTGGGCACATTCAGGCATTGAAAACAATTATGAATTTAAATAGGTTCGTCAGTTCATTTTTTGTCATTTTTTGAGTTTTCAAACAATAGAACAGTGAGGAAGTGAGGAAAATCCCGAAGAATCATTCCCAAATCCCTTCCAAACCATTCTAATCCTTGAATCAACATGAGTGGGAGTAGGACATCGTGGCATTACCCACTTCTTCCTTCCCATGAGAAGGCATTGTGGAAAAACCTCATCCTGGACACGGTAAGTTTTGCTTTTCATTATCATCCATTGTTATTGATCAAAATCAAAGTTGTTTGATTGATAAAGTGTCTTAAAAGAGTTCCTTTTGAAGTTTTACAACTTTCCTTCAGTTTTTTATTTTTTACTTTTCTTTTTCAAAAAGGGGATTGTGAAACCCTTTTTTTATAAAAATCATGATCTTTTGTTAAATAAGATGTTTTACCATGTTTAGCATGTCTTGTGGTGAATTCGTAATGGTTTTGTGGTGTTTCTGGCACCTTTGTAGGCCCAATGCTTGAATTTTCACCGTTGCCCTAAAATTCAAGCATTGAGCCTAAAATTCAAACATTAAGGGTAAATTCAGGTGTTTTTTTTTTTTTTTGCCTTAAAACACTTTTTATTCTTTTTTTCTCCTTTGCCTTTTTTGTTGATGTTCCTTATTTTATATGTGCAAGCTAGGGATGGTGTACAAGTTCATGGGTCCTGGACCAGAGTACAGGAGATGTGGGCCCATTTATGCCAGATGACCAAGGACCAGGTGATGACCATGGGGTTCAGGCCTTTCTCTAGTTTGCCTTTGCTAAAGGCAGACAAAGGGCTACTGATGGCCCGAAGTGGTCACCAATAGCCCGCATCTTCCATCTTCCGATGGGAGAAATAGGGATGCCCCCAAAGGACTTTTATATGATGACAAGGCTACCTATTGAGGGTATTATAACACCCTATAATGCTCATGAAGGAAAAAAATGTAAATAACCATGTAAAGGAGTAAAATGTCATTTTATATATTTTAGAAAATTCATTTTGGTGTTTGAAACCCAATTGGATGAATTAGAAGTGAGTAAGCAAGATAAGTCATGAACTTGGCAAATTCGGAAGTTGTCCCAAACAACGCATTTGAGGTAACTTCACGAGTGGATCTGTATCACCTGTATGAATTAGCGTGCAAGCCATATGTCATTGGAAAGATCTAGTAATAAGAAATACATGTAATGATAGAATTAAAATGTATTTTATTAATTAAATAAACAAATAAATATATATGAATGGTTTTGTCAGGACACAAAATTTCAACAATCTTCCAATTTTTCTCAAAGCCAACACTAGTTGATCTAATACTCATCTAGTCTATATTTTCCATCTAATGCCTTTTGTAGTACCATAGATAAGGACCACAAGATTATCTGATGAAACAATCCTGGTAAAGACAATCTCACCATATTTTTAAATAAATCTCTAAAGTGAGGGAATAACATCAAGTTTTTTCAAGACCCTATTTCATTTTTTCAAGGTCATGACATTTTTTTATGGCTATTACTTTCGGATGGAACCTTTCAAGGAGAGACCTAAGAATTTTCCTAACAAGTTATGGACGTGAGGTGCCCACTTTGGCTCGTTGGTCGCCGATCCCCCCCTTTTCTTTCTTTTCATGAGAGAGAGTGATTCGGGCTTTTGTTTTGGAGTCGTCACCAACTCAAGATTTAACCGACGGAGTTGGACATTGGTTTTCCTCTTTGGGGAAGGGGAGAAGTCTAGACCTGAAGGTCTAAGGTTTAACTCCTATTATTGGTCTATGTTCGTGAGATTTAGGGTAAGTTGTTTAGTTGCACTTGGGGAAGGTGTTAGGCACCCAAATACCTGCCTTTTTAGGGTGGCTTCTTCCATTCATACTAGTTTTAGTCTTATGTTAATACCCATGCTTTGTTAATGTTGACTTGAAAGCTTGCTAGATTTTTCTCAGACTTAACGCCTGATTTTACTCTCAACGCCTGATTTTTAACACTTGAATTTAATTCAGGGTGCAAATCAGGTGTTGGCTTATGAACAATCCAAAAACTATTTTTTATTTTGTCATATTCTAATTGTAGGAGACCCCTCATGGGTTAGGTCTTTAGAGGGATGATAGACCCCTTTAAATGGTTCACTGATTGATTCCTTAAGGTTAGGTGTTAACCCTAATGGAAGGGAGAGAAAGGGAAAGAAATTATATTTTTTTCTTTCAGGCTCAACGCCTGTTTTTTATCTCAACGCCTAATTTTCCAGTGCTTGAATTTTAATTCATGGTGAAAATTAGGCGTTGGGGAAGCTGATTAGATCAGCACCTTTGTGCAATCTTTTGGGATGCTTTAGTGGGTCCCAGCATTGTAAAACCCATGGTTTGGGTTAAGGGAAGTTTCCTAGGGTTGCACTGTGCAACCCTAAGGGTCCTAGATGCAAGCCACATGGAGATATAATCTCCCAAAGTAGGCAACATGATCATCTGTTATAGCCCTAGCACCAGTATTTTGGTCCGACGCCTGAATGTTCAATACCTGAATTTTAATTCTGGAGAAATTCAGGCATTGGGTGTTAAAACCAGCAACCAAATTAGGTTTTGGGGCCACAAAAGTGGAGCCTAGAGGGGTAGGGTTTCTCTTGAGTCCTTGCACTACACCTAGGGCACACACACTTAATTAAATTTTGGAAAACATAGTTTTTAACCCAGGCTTAACGCCTGAAATTCACTCCAATGCCTGAATTTTTATCCAATGCCTAAAATTAAATTCAAGCATTGGGACATAAATAAGGGCCCACAAAGGTGCACATGCATAGGATTAAACTACAGATGCTATATTTGCCATGGGACAGGGCTGGAGAAGAATCAAGGCTCCCTAGGGTGGGTCCCAAATCTCAATGCCTAATTTTTCTCCTGACGCCTATTTGTTCAATGCCTAATTTTTAATTCCCTAAAATTCAAGCGTTAGTTACTGGGAGAAAATCCAGCAAATAGATTTCTCCATTTTAAAACCCTTAGGGTTTTGAAAAAATTTACAAAATTAAGCATACTAGCAGACAACATATACATGAACATCATATAATTGAGCTTCAGATCATGCATATAAAATTCAAACTAAAATCATAAAATATTTACTAAATTAGGTCTCAAAAGACCCAATTTTTTGGGTCTATTTGGAGGGCCGTCTTGAGGCCTTCCACAGCACCTAGATTCATGAAATTAAATCTAGTATGTGACACATATGTCTAGTCTAACATAGTCAAATTTCGACTCAAGCATCCATCTACAAAAATCATAAGAAAATCAGCATGGAAATAGGTCAAAAATGAAGGCAAGTAGAGGCTGTTGAGCCTTTACTGTGTAACACGAATTTGAGCAGTGCACTAACATGAATTGGACAGCATAACAGAATATAAATTTGACATATGATCAATGGGAGAGTGAATGGAACTCAGGTTTAGGCTTACCTTGGGTCCAAGTGGCCTAGGGTTGATGAATTCTTCATTTTTTTCCTTCTTCTTCTTCTTCTTTTTCTCTTATGGTTTTAGGGTTTTTTGTTGCCAACTTGGTCTTGCACAAATTGGTGTAATGGATGGTTGGGATTGGTCTTGGGGTTTGCTAGGTGGAGATCCAGAATGATCTCTATCCTAAATGAGGTGGAGGGCTAGGATGTGTTTAGGTGGAAATGAGGTGGAGGGCTAAGATTTGTTTAGCTACAATTAGGTGGAGGGTTAAGATATATTCAGCTACAATAAGGTGGAGGGTGGGGATTGACTTGTGCTTGTTGGCATAGATAGGTGAGGTGGAAGGAAGTCATGGGAGATGCCTTTTGGCAACATCCCATTGGTTGCAATCTTTAAGGGTATGGCATGAGATGCCAAATGGGGGGGTATGATGGGCTCT
>JAOXJP010077137.1:0-15102 GCA_025762735.1 Platanus orientalis
TCATCTACTTTTACCATTGTTTATATTGATGATGTTTTAGTTTTTTCAAAAAATGTTGATCAACACTTCAAACATCTATACATTTTCTTTAAAATGGTAAAACAAAATGGTTTGGTCATCTCACAAAGAAAAGTTAAACTTTTCCAAACCTTAATTCAATTCCTTGGATATCAAATATACCAAGGAAAAATCACTCCAATTAACAGAGTGATAAAATTCGGAGAAAATTTCCCTGACAAGATAATAGATAAAACTCTGTCACAAAGATTTTTGAGATGTCTGAATTATGTTTCAGACTACTACCAAAATCTAGCGGAAGATAGGGCTATATTAACTGCTAGACTGAAACAAAATCCTTCAGACTGGATTGATGTTCATGCAGCGGCCGTCAGACAAATCAAGGAACGGGTGAAAACATTGCCCTGCCTTTCAATTGCAAACCCTTTTCTTTCAAAAATAGTTGATACAGACGCCTCAAACAAAGGTTACGGAGGAATCCTCAAACAGGTAAGCGGTTCTAAAGAAGAACTAATTATGTTTCACTTCGGACAATGGAATCCAACCCAGGTAAAATATTCTACCATAAAAAAGAAATGGCTTCCATTGTTAATTGTGTAAATAAATTCTAATCTGATTTAATAAATCAAAAATTTCTTTTAAGAATAAATCGCCGATCTGCTAAATACATCCTTCAAAAGGATGTAAAGAATTTAGCCTCAAAACAAATATTTGCAAGATGGCAAGCTATTTTATTAGTTTTTGAATTTGATATCAAATATATAAAAGGAACTGATGATTTTCTCCCTGATTATCTCTCTCGTGAATTTTTGCAGGGAAACCCTGATCATGTCTCAAAGATATAGTGTTAGCTCTTCCGACCATCCTAAATAGTGGTCGAAGACAATGACTCAAAGTCATCTTAAACAATCTTGCCCGATGGCTCGATAGTAAACTCTACCCCTTACAAGAAGAAATATCTTCTCCAGGTCTTCCCTCTCGAACTACTAAACATCCAGCTGGAACTTCGAGATGTTATACTGAAGTACCTTCCTCAAGGTCAACATTTGATCCCAATGGTGCCTGATCGCCACAGAGAATACTTTGAGTAGATTCTAAAAGAATCTGATAGTGTGCAATTTACTCATCACTTGAGCAACAAAAGCTCACATGAGTTTGCATTCTCAAAATTGCAGATCTTAAAGATCGTCACTGTTCAAGAATGGGAAAGAGAGATGATTTATCTCCATAAGCCTAAAAGGCTAAATGACAAAAATTACACTAGTACCAAAAATTATTGGTACAATTATTTTGATTATGTTCGGGCTTGGGAGCAAGTGCTTTTTTACCAAAATTCAAAATTAAAGCACTCTTAGTTCCTCTCCTTTGCCAGTTCTTTTGCCTCTGCCTTTCCCTCTTGGTTCTACAATTGGTGGGATATTTTTGGAGCAACCGAGGCTATTCTTCCTCCTCCTCTGGTTCCACTCCACACTCATTACCAAGTTAAAATTAGCTTCGTAACCACACCTATGGTCACCGCCTACATGTTTGCCTCTCATAATCTGCCATGGATTCTCAAATGGGACTCTGTCTCTATTCCCCCTTGCTTCGAGAGACAAGTCTATAAAAAATGGTGGGACAAATTTAACTTAGGTCTTGTCCAAACCTCAAAGGTTATCCTTCCTTTGTCCCTCAAAGCTCCTTCGACTCAAAGTCCTAAGCAACCTTCTCCTCAGGCTTCTTCGTCCTCAAAGGCCAAGCCTGCTTCTTCCAAGAGTAAAGCTCCCGCTTCCCTTCACACCCAACCTCCATCTCCACCAACAGGCCTTAGCGCCCATCCTTTCATTTTCTCACATTCTATTCCTCGCACTTCTAGAGACATTCCTCTCCATCCTCTTCCAATTCCTTTCTATCCTTCCTTTGCAGACCAACTTAAAGCCGATGTTCTTTGCAAAGATCCCTCTTATGTTGACCAGGTTATTCAAAAGGTTCTCAAAGAACTCCATCAGTCTCAACAACCCTCTCCTACTTGGCCTTCTATTTCTTATTCCTCTTCCCTCCTTGGCACTGTCTCCCTTGGCAATGCCAATGACGATTTCTTCACTCAGCCCGGTTCTAACAATGATGAAGCCTCGACCTCTCCAGGCTCAACCACTTTTGTCGGGTCTATGCTTCAAGGGTGTGATACTGAAGATATATATATATATATATATATATATATATATATATATATATATAAATTTATAGCTCGAATTCTAAAAGGATTAGTTTTCTGCCACGACAGTGATTCTTAAAAGGAACTCATTCCAGCTCTCTAAGACTTAAAATCTTACTCACAATGGTGCGATCGACTCCAAACCTCACCCAGGACACGTCACCGAATTTTCGGGTAAAACTACAGGTTACAAGACAAAAGAAAAAGTTACTGCTACAGTATCTCGATAAGGAATCTGCTACAGTACAAGCCGACGCTACAGTAACCTCCCGACATGTCAAAAGGTCCGAACAGTAAAGATTTTCCTTGAGCGTAATAGTAGAAGAGAATCTTTCTAGACTCTTCCGGATTTAATCATAGCTCAAGTCTGTGGACTTCAAAGGTCTTCAATTCCACCTCTCCAGATTTATAAATGGAGGCTCCCCTTTCATTGTAAACACACAAAAAATTTTAGAGCTTTCTTTTATCATTCTTTGTGAGTTTTATTAGAGCTTTCTTTTATCTTTCTTTGTGAGTTTTGTAAGAGTGAGTGTTGTAAGCTTGCTTGAGTGTGCTGATTTCGGAGTGCTTCCGCTACTCTCCCCTCATTTTCTCATTGTAAGTCTTTCTTTTAGTTTGTGCTTTGTAATATTTTACATAGAGAAACATACACATTATGTTTCAAAATGTTCTATCATGTTTACTATAATTGTTTGATTTTTTTTTTGTAATTTGTAATTATGTTTTTATTAAAAATATAAGGAAAATTTAAAAATACAAAAAATATTAGATTGAAGAGAAACATACATGATATGTTTCAATATGTTTTAATATCCTTTTTGTATTTTTTCAATTTTTTGGCATATTAGTATTTTTTATTTATTTAATAAATATATAAATAAAAAAATTTATTTTATTTTAGAAATATACCAAATTGACATATTATAAGATAATAGGCTGTAGTCTTTCATATATATATATATATAAATAAAAAATACTCTATTTTCCAAAAGTAACTTTTAACTTTATGAATGTATAGATCTATCATATATGCATGACTTATAAAAAATCTAGAAAGATTGGAGCAAAAATATGTCACCAAAATTGTTGACAAAATTTGGAGGTTTCGACTTCGATCCTTCGATATGGCCTAAATACAAGTTTTAAATTCAAATGGACTTAAGTGGAGTCCTAGATTTAGTTAAAAGAAGTTAAATTTTCAAGTTATTCTTTTATTTTTTTGTTACAAAAAATGGGATTTACGATTTTTTTTACGATTAGCGATACGGTAGGATGAGAGCGATAACAATATTGCGTATTGAGCCCTGTTTTTTAGGGTTTTCTTAAGAAAAAATCATTTGTTCTGTGAGACATGTGCGATACTCACGGCATATGCTGTGATACGACTAAGTTTTAAAACCATGCCAGCATGTTCAACATGTCCTCAATGTGAATAAATTACCAATTTTCTTGAAGCATGTTATTAACTTATTTGCTACATATATATTTCTTTTGGGTACCTACTTTTTCACTTGAATGCCATTTTTGTTGGACCTTGAACTGCCAATCTACCTAAACCCAATTGATGATATCAGAAGGCAAACTCAATTCTTTTACGGAATTTGACATCGCACTCGCGGGCCTATTTCTAGAATTGTCGCAGGGAGCGACATTGTGGAATCCACCAACAATCCCTCCTTCACAATGATGCTCTCACGACTTGAACCCGTGACCCCTGACTCTAATACCAAATGTTAGACCTTGAACCACCAATCTACTTAACACCAATAGGTGGTAGGAACAAACAAATTCAATTCTTTTACGGCATTCGACATCACACCCACATGCCTGTTTCTAAAGTGGTCATAGGGAGCGGCATTGTGAAATCCACCAAATTTTTTTATCGTTTTAACCCTATATACCCTAGAATTTGTGTGTGGGAACATGGGGGATAAATAAATGTGGGGATTGAGCATTTGTTCCCATCTCCTGCTTCATTGTGAATGGTTACTACAATCCCCTCCCCCTCAAAGTGTAGCTGAGATGGGTTCCATTGAAGTTGAATTTGATTGGCCAATTGTTGGTCTTGTCCATGGAGTAGTGATTTGGTTGTCTTGTCCAAATGGGTTATGCTTGCAAATTGTGTTTATTTGCTTTTCCAGATCTACCCGAGTTAAGTATCCCAACTTATGTTTTCTGTTTAGGGTTGTGTTTACCTTATTTTCGAAACAACCAAAAGAAAGGTGACGCATGGAGCCCACTAATTTAAAAAATGACCACTAGTTTGGCGACACATGAAACAATGAACATGGGAAGAAGGAGAGTGCATAAAGCACATTGTCGACATGTGTTTCAACCGTTACAATTGGGGGTATGGGTTCTAAACATGGGAGGACAGTTAACTAAGGAACAAGAAAAGAGGAGCATGATGCGCCTCACCTCCACAACCAGCAACCAGAGCGGAGATGTGAAGGAAGTTGCCATGAACGTGAGTAATGGTGATTAACAGAGTGGCGACGTGAAGAGGGAATATCATAATTGATCAAGGTAGTATAAATTACACACAAACAGACGAAGGAAGGATCCTTAACCATCAAACATATCTATTTTTATCTTAGGAGTTAGAGTAATTTAATCAGTAACATAGTTCAATAACTTTGTAGTTGTAATCAATAGTCTGTAATGGATCGAGTTATACTAGAAGAACTTACTGTCAAGGGGAGCATTCCTAGAAAAGATAAATGGCTCCAATCGTACAAAGTAAGAAATTTATCTTGTAATTTATCTCATTAAATTATAGTTTACTGAATCAATTTGTTCTTTATCTCTTTCCTTTGAGGCCAGTTGAAAGTCCTCTTAATTGAGACATTTAAGAACTTGTCTGATTAGGATAGAGAGCGGAAAAACTTTACCCCACAATTAACAGATTGGCAACCATAGTGGGAGATGCTTGTTACTCAGAAGGATAAAAACCCTGAGGTGCCTGAAGGTGTCGAAGGGCCTCATCTTGAAGAGTTGATCAATGGGATGTCTCAAGAGTTTAGTGCTAAGCTGGATGGCTTAATCGACAAAATTGATAAAAGCTTCCAAACTCTACCTAAAAGTATAACGGATGTTATCACATTAGGGATATAAACAATGGTAGAAGCAATAAGACGTGAAAGAAATCTTAAACATCAGATCAAGGGATTAGTCTATGAGGGATATCCCTCTAAGACAACCCCTAGAACTTTGAGTGGACTAGGGGGGAAAGAATGACGTATTGGCTATCCTGAAACCTAATGCATGGAGATTCCCTAGAATCTATCCCATAGCGAACACCAGTATAGCTCGGTTGGACAAAGGGAAATACCGAAGGCTCTCGAAGTCAACCTTAGACGGGTTAAACAGGGAATCAATTACCTCTCGTAAGGATAGAGGGATAGGTCTTCATGAACAATCCCCTATAGGGGCTCGAATAGAGAATAACTATCCCTAGGGTAATGGATAACCTCCTCCAAGTTATCGACCACAGGAGAACCTAAATTACCCATATGGCCAATACAGGACAAATGATAACCACTATGGTCCATATGGTCCTAACCAGTAACAAAATCACTATGGTCTTGGTGTGCAACAAAACCAATACAACCCTTCTCATTATCTATATCAAGGCCTGCCTAGGCCATCAGTGTTGCTATGAAGCCTATGGTCCAAATACACCGCATCGAGATCAACTCACATACTTGAGTAGTTATATGGGTTGGGGTTTCGAGGACTAGACGATCTATTTATAGGAACCCATACCTTGAGCAAATTGTAGGAACTATGAGTTTCCCAAGGGATACAAGATCCCTAATTTCATCACCTTTATGGTGAAGGTGATGAAATTAGGGGGGGATATCCCTCATTGAATAATCCCTTGGTCACCTTTTCTAGAGTAGATCTCGGGGTCTCAAATTCCGATCTGGCTAGGCTAAAGCAGCAATCAAGTGAGTCATCCAAGCAGTTCGTTACAAGGTTCAAATGGGCAAAGTCTTGATGTTTAAGTGGTATTCCAAAAAAAGAATTCGTGAGATTGGCCCAAGATGACCTAGACTTTAAATTAAGAAAGAAGTTTGAGGGCATGGCTACTTGATATGAGAGCATCATCAAAGAAGAAAATCATAGGAGGAATGCTTCACATGGTACCTATTACTAGGATCCAAATTACGAAGTTAACCTGGCCAAATTTATTGGTTAGAGGCCTTATACTTGCGAGTCCTTAGTGAGGAAAACTGTTCAAACCCAAGAATCGAACATATCAATATCAGTTATAAAAATATATTCCTTTGATTTGAATATAATAAATCATATTTTTGATCTATTGCTCAACGCAAAGTAGATCTAGCTAGTCAGAAAACACAAAATCCCTTTACTAGAAGAACTCCGTGGGAGGATTACTATAAATGATATAACTCATACACTCACTTCACCAACAAATGTGTAGTGTTTAGAAATGTCATCCAAGAAAGAATCAATAAGAAGTTGCTTCGTTTCCCTAATGAGACAGACAATGGAAGTTGATAACAACCCCTTCCCTAAGCTTGTGGATATTGATATGGTCTCGGTCTAATTGACACCATCGAACCATAGGCAGGACAAAATAAGATCTTGATATGATATAATGACTAATTGTTAGCACTCACTTGGTAGGGACATAGGGCCTCGAACAAAGAGGCCACTCAAACTAACCCAAGGTCAAGAGGTGAGCAGCTCAAGAGAAAAATGCAAAGGACAAGCAAATCACATATCACAAAGCGGTCTAAACTCAAATCTCACAATGATTAGCGAGTCAAGTTGGCAGCATATGAAGAAATTTTGCAGCAACCAGTTCTCAAATCCAAGAGGATGGGGAAGAGCTTCCATGCTTGCTTGTGCGATCGATGCGGCCTCATTATGGCCAAATGCAACACCTCTACGATAGTCAATAAACAAGCATAGCCAAAGACCCAAGAAAGGAGTAGACAACAACCTATTGAGGAAGCAACTAGAAGAGAGGGTAAGCAACGCGTAGGTCAAGCTTCGGAGACTGGCTCACAGAAGGAGATAGTGCAAGAAAAATCGAGACCTGACAATACCTAACAAGTGGGTTAGGAATGTGGGTGAATATGTCATAAACCTTGGTTGCAACGCCCATGGAGACCAAGCTTAGCTCGGGGGGGGGGTAGAGACTAGGCTTTGAACGATACGATTGCCTAGGGTTGAGCCGGAAAGGTGGGTCACTCTGACTAGTCAGAAGCCTCATTGGAGAGTCAAATAGAATTTTAAGTATGGGTATAACCCAAATTTTCCAAATATAACTTGAACCCAGAAGCAACGATCATTACAACAATATGCTCTTCACTAAAGGGAGAAAATGTACATGATTGAAGAAGAGGAGCCAATTGCAGTGGATGTAGAAGTTGAGGTCTCACAAACAGAGGGAAACTTGGTTGAGAAGACGGACCAAGTAGAAGGAAAAGTTGTCGAGATTGAGACAGCAAAGAAATGTCACAAGTAGCTAGAAAGAGGACACCTCCCTATGTTGGATGTAAATAACAATCAAGAACCAATGGTGGTTTAGGTATTGATTGGAAGGGCTAAAAGATAGCCAAGAAAGCGTAGGTGATTTGAGACAACACAAAAGTCCATAACAAACCTACACCAAAGGTGGAGATACCCCCAAAACCAAAAGAACTTGAGAAGGCTCCACAACCTTGTCATGGAGATGGAGTTATGACCCTAAGCGAAGATGATTTTGATTTGGAAGGGTTATGTACAGATGAAGGGATTTTCCTTGAATCCTTCATGCCTTTTGATTTTTTTTGGAGGACACACACACATCCTTAAGTACATGGCTTGACACCCATGAAATTTGGAGGAATGCTAGAGCAAATGGTGGACTGCAACATGATCCTGACACTGCCTATTGAGTTCAAAGCGTCAAGTAGCCAAGCTAACAATATCGAGAAGGAGACTGCTGACATGGTAGAAGAAATCCCTACAGTAGTCAAGCTTAGAGAGGAAGTTGATCCCGAATCAGAAGATAACCACCACAACAAACACATATTAGGTAAGATCACTTTCAAAAAACCTTCTAGAAATATGACATAACACTTGAAACCATTATATATAAGGGTCTATATGGAAGGAAGACCTGTAAATTGAGTGCTGGTGGATAATGAGGCTGCTGTAAATATCTTACCATGCTTAGAAAACAATCAAAGATGAACAATGATCTGGTTCCTACTCCCTTAGAGTTAAAGGTTGGTAGTAAAAAGGTAGTATCGCCTTTCTTTATAGTAGATACTACATCTAACTATAATGTATTTATGGGGAGAGATTGGATTCACTCAAATCAATACATTCCTTCCTCCTTACATTAACTCCTTCTCTTTTGGGATAATGACAACAATGTCAAGGTTGTCTATATGGATAAAAAGCTATTCATGGCTTCTGCAAACAATATCAAGGCCTAGTTGTATGACGTTAATGTTGGGACAGTGAAATTGTTAGGCAAGAATAGGGAAGGAAAGCCAACCGAAGTGATAGTGCTCAAAGACGAGCCCCCTCTAATCAAAGGATTTGACGAATTGTGCAAGAAGTTTTCTAAGCCTAACCTATTAAACGGGTCTTCAGAAGGAGGCCTATCCGAGAATTGTCAAGATGATGGAAGATCCCTCATCAAAGGAATGCAGAGAGGCCATTCAAATGGCCATGGAAAGATTTTTAGGTTATCTGATAAAGAGAAAAGTCGGAGTGTACTTCATAGAATGTGCTACCATCTAGGAGAACCTTGGTTGAGAAGAAATTGGATTGAAAGAACTGGGAATTGCACTTGTTAGGCTGGATGATTTGAAAACTGAAAAGGAAAGATCCCCTGCTTGAAGTAAACCTTGGCATTGCCGAACATTCAAAGGTAACGTACATCAGTGGCTTATTGCAACAATAAGAATCCAAAAGATTGGTGAAGCTTTTACTCTAATATAAAGATTTCTTCACATGGAATACTTAGAACTGCCTAGACTAGGCAAGCCTACCGGTAGAACATCAAATCCCTATCAAGCTTGAGTATCTACCTTTTCAACAGCCTCCTTGTAGGATGACAACTGAGGTAACCTTAAAGATCAAGGAGGAAATTGAGAGGCTCCTTGAAGCAAGGTTTATTAGACTAGAAAGGTACATATACAAACCCTTGCCCACTTGGGGCCTAATCAAAGTACTAGAAGAGATACATCATATGTCCAGTAGGTAAAGTAAATATGGAAAAATAAAACATCATATCGTCAAGCTTGAATGCCCAATCCGACCCCTCTCGTTACCGCATCCCAAACAGCCTCTACAACAACCTGTCCTCCAATACTCCATCTATGGGTGATGTCAAGTTTTGGGTAAGCTTGACGTGCTTGGCAAAAGGGTACGCAATTTATGCTACACAAAGGAGGCCAAATATAATCATAGTAGCAAATAGGATGAATCAAGACAGTAAGGAATCAAGGTGCATATACAAGTGCAACAAATATACCTAACATGTATCCTTACTAAGATTTCGAGTATGCATATGTCACAAGATAGCCATATGAGTTTCCAAAGTGTACCAAACCAAAACATGCATACACTACATACAATATGCCATATGCTAACTCATAAGGCTCTCCGTCAAGTACTAAAACCATATGTAAATGAACCGATGTTGGGTCTCCGATAAAACAAGTGTAAATATAAATGAATCACAAAATATCTCCTACAAAACCAAAACATGTAACCCACGTAAGGGTCTTAGATAAATCAAAAACATGTAACATACATAAGGGTTTTTGGCAAAACATATCATATAACTCATGTAGGGTCTCTAACAAATCATACCATATAGAAATTGCTCACAAAAGAGCTTCTTGCCATGAATGACCGACCCACAAGGGGTCTTTGGGGTCATAAGACTAATGGGAACAATGACCATCTTCACCTGTTGGTGTGACCCGTTGATTAGGTACTTGAAGACCAATAATGTCAACCCACAAAGGGGTCTCCAAGGTCATAAGACCAATGGGCATGATGACCATTTTCACCTATTGATGTGACACATTGATTGCGTACTTGAGGGCCACAAAGACCAACCCATATAGGGGTCTTCGGGTCTAAGAAGAGAAACCCATATAAAGGGCTCCGGGGATACGTCTAACCAACCTATATAAGGGTCTCCGGGATCATAAAGACCATACATAATAAATCTCTAGATAATTAATGCCCCTTCACCTATTGGTGTGATCCAACAACAAGGTAATTGAGGGTCACAAGGACTAACCCACTTAGGGGTCTCCGAGTCTAAAAGGGCATGTTCTCATTTAGGTGTATCATAGCAAATCCTTATGTCCAAAACCGAATGCCAAAACCATGCTTATGTAAAATAAGGTAACTACTACATAAATACGTCGTTTAAAAATATCCATGTCCTATCTCATAAAGAGTCCAAAACGAAGAGATAAATCACATGTAAGGGGCCAAATACCACTATGCAAAGAAGATGCTTAGCCCAATTCTAAGGACATATAGGATGTTCATGAATGTAAAACCTTTTCATGCCAAATACCACCCTCGATAAAATTAAGTAGCTCATATGTTTCAAAACTCATGTAGAAGTTTAAACAAGATGCTCCATGAACACACTAAAATAAACCATGCTAAAGTAACAAGTTCATACTGCCAAATATTTCCAATGGATGCAAAGCCTAATGTAATATATATGAATTCTAAGATTCTAACATGTGAATCAATATAATTAATACAATTCAACATGAGTTAACATAAATTAAAGGGAATCCATCAAAGTGAGTAGTAGGCTCATGTAAAGAATCCAAAGGCATCCAAAAGGCATGTAAATCTTGGAGAACTTATCATATGACATTTCAATAAATAGGTAGCGTGCAAAAAATTAGGGATTTCAAGGGAAATCAAAAGATGAACCAAGAAACACCACAATGAACTTTCTAAACCAATCCATCAAATGAATCCAACTCCCCAAATCTTTCAAGTAGAGATCATCAAACTCATCTAACAAGATATTAACATTATACCAATAGCTCCATAATCCAAGAACTCATGAAAATAGAGTAGTTAAACCTTCATAACATACTCAAACCAAAGGAACTAGAATCAAACTCAAAGAAATCAACATTCTCAAAAGGAATGGATGTAAATCCACCAACAAAAACCACAAATCATTGAAATATGGAATGAAAATCACACTTCTATGATCCTAAGAATGGAAAAGTGAGCATAAAATGCATATCCACTCACCAATAACTCAAACCTTCAATGCTCCAAGGAATCTTCTCCTAAGATTCTTTGGTGATTCTGGTAAAGGCTGAAAATCCGCCTCCGATGACTCCGACGAAGGCTACGAACAAGTTGAAGATGATGACAATCTTTTCGCTTAAGGCTGTCTCTTGTATATGCAAATTTAACTTGTAGGAACACCTTTTTTAGCTTCCAACGAATATAACTAAGTGATTTAGGAATCTTTTACAAGACCTTAAGAGGGTCTAACTCTGAATACAAAATTGCAAGGTCATAGGTCAATAACAACGATTTAACTCATAGGTTTATTGGCTCTCTCTAGCTCTCTTTTCAAAAAGATTTGACTATATGCTCAATTATATGAGTTTTCTATCTTTCTTAGGCTCAAAGATGCTTTTTATAGAGGCTAAGAGGTGTGCAAGTTGTCCCTCAATAGCTATTTTTGTAACAATAAAAAATGTAGTCGTTTAGCTCTTTTAAAATTCAAATTTTTTGATTTTTTTTACTCTTTTGACTGGTCCTGAAAAAGTTATGACCTGTCTTGGTGCTTCTTGGCAGCTGGGACTGGCCATGGGGTGCCTGGGACTGGTTTTAGAGGCTTGGACCGGTCACCAGGTCCTATAAACCCATTTTTTTTAAGGTTTTGCTTCGATTCCCCCCTTTTCTTAGTCTTTTATCTTGGGGCTTTTCCTAGAACTTGGATCCATTTTAGACATTATTTTATGTGTGGTTTTCCTATTCGGTTCATCCCATGTCCAACTTACCAACTTTTCAGTTTTTACCTTTAAGTTTTGGGTGTTGGCTTCCTTGAGATAGCTTGTAATGCCCCTAAACCCAGATTCAGATGTGGATCCATAAATCCCCGGATTTGGATTTGTAACTATTCAAAAATTCAATAATCCACATAAGATTGCCCAAATCAAGGGCCCACAAATAAGATCCACTAGTCCACATAGTTCTCATTTAATTTACCTTATATCCATTTAAGTCAATAATCACATTTCAATAATTACGGAAGCGTATTTACTATTCACTAATCTCATATGTTCAGATAAAAAATGTGAAAGCGTAGTCTAAAAGTCACAAATTTTATCACAATAGTCCAATAGTCAGGAGTCAAAATGAAATTATCACTAGGGTGCCCTCCCACTCAAATATACAAAGGGGAAATGAATGTCTAATAATCCAAAAACATGGACCCATCAAAGACGGTCCCCAAAATACATTTAATACAGATGTAAAGATAAAAGAGAAACTGAGGATGCCATATCAAGTCCCTCGGAAGGACCTGCAACAAAGGTTAATATGAAAAACAAATGGTTAGGTTAGTCCCAACCTGTAAGCAATCTAGTAGACTACAGATAATTTGAAGTAAAGCACAAATCTGAGTACTAGGATGTCCAAAGGTCAAGACTAAGTTAAACAAATATCGAAATAATAATCATAATCATGCTAGTATAAAGCAACAATAATCACATGTCAAATAGAAGTCAATGGTCTAATACAAAGATCTAAGTTTAAATAATAATTCATTGTGGAGGTCAAAACTCGCAAATTCGATAACATATGTTAGTCTTGAGAGATCCGATATTCTTTTATTTCAGAGTGTTCAGAATTCAATGTTCAAAGTGTTCTGATTCCATATGGTTCACAATGTTCAAAGATTTAAAGTGTTTTAAGACTAATGTTCATAGTATTCAAAGTTTACAAGGTTCAATATTTAAAGGGGTCCAAAGTTCAATATCCTAAGGTCTAATATTCAATATTTAAAGAGTCAAAAGGACACATTTAGCCTGGTGATGGGGCCCAAAATAGTCAAAGGTTCAAAGTCCATAGGGTTCACATCAATAAGTTTGAAGGTCCGCATAGTTTCATATATCTCTGAGTGTTTGCATACAGTCCTACGAGTGGGGCTCAATATCTATGAGTGCTTGCATACCACCCTACGAGTGGGGCTCAATATCTCTAAGTACTTGCATATCGCCCTACGAGTGGGGCTTAATATCTCCGAGTGCTTGTATATCACCCTACAAGTGGGGCCCACATAATACATATATTCGAAGTTTGAAAAGAGGTTCACGTCAATAAGTCTGAAGTCACGATGATTCACTAAGATTTCACATAACACCAATGATTCAAACAAGTAATAGGATTCGAAGGTTCATATGGTTCACATAATCACATAGAAGACATAGAGTTTAATTAAAACAATGAGCTCAATATATTTTCACAAAATTTCACATGTATTCCTATGAATCAAATCATATAGATTAACTAATATCACTTTTAATGTTCCAAACAAAAGACAAGATAAGATTACCTTTCAAATTGACCATAAATAAAATAGATCTTAAAGGATTCATAATTTCACACAAATTTTCAAATATTTACATGAAAAAAATTTAGATTTCACATGTTTTAAAGGATTTCTTAAAGGAAATTAGTCCACACAATGTTTAAGATCAATAATCTTTCACAAAGTAGGTATAGATTTAAAGAGCAAACAAGAAGCAATGGTCTAGATCATAGATCTACAAAATTTTTAGAGATTCCAATAAAAAAAAGCCATTCCAAGCATAAGGAACATGAAAACTTACTAAACAACCTGAAAATCATAGAGCTTTTAAAGGATTGAATTCAAAGATTTTCAATTATCTTAGAGGTTTCCATGGATAGGATCACATAATCTGAAATCAAAGAGAGATTCACATCAAATCACCCATAGTAAACAAGATTTACTTATTAGAGAAACTTAATTAGATTCTAGTAATCACAAGGTTCAATGTCTTAGAGCATAGATTTCCACATATTTTCAACGATTCCAAGGAGTTTCCACAACGATCAAAGAAGTTCAAAGATGATTTACATCATCAAACCCATAATAAGCAAGGTTTACTTACTAAAGAAGCTTATATTCTAGTAATCACAAGGTTTAATGGCTTAGAGCATGAATTTTCACTTATTTTCAGAGATTCCAAAGGGTTTCCATAACCAAAACATAAAAATCTAAGAGAATCTAAGAGGAAAATACATCAAATCAATTATAAAAAGCTAGATTTACTTACAAGAAGCTTATATTCAATTATTTCACATAGTTTTCAGAGATTTCACATAGTTATCAGAGATTTCAATGAGTTTCCATAACCAAAACATAAGGATCAAAGGAATTTAAAGAGGATTTACATCATCAAGCCTATAGTAAGCTAGATTTATTTACCAAACTCAATCCAAAAGCTTCTAGGAAATGGAGCCTTCACTTCACCTCCTTAAATCACCTTGCTCTGCAATATTAGATTACTTCTAACATCAAATGAATAAAACTAAGAAGTTCTTGTAGAAAAACAAGCTAATCTAGAGGAATTTCTATGCTTGTAAGTGAAACTTACCAAATTGGGGAAGAACTCTAACCTTCTTCTCCAAAACTCTCAAATTCTTACTCATTTTATTCTAAATAGACCTAAATGACCTAAATGAAGTGTAAATAGGGTTTTAAGTCATCATAGACGAGATCCCACTCATGTAGGGGTTAAATAGGAGCAAGTCACGTCATGAAAGTGATAAAAATCATAATTTTTAAACATTTCAGCGTTTTTGGGCATGCCGTGATCGGGCAC
>JAOXJP010077148.1:0-15102 GCA_025762735.1 Platanus orientalis
TAGAGAAAAGAAACCCTAATTCATGTTAGGCACGAAATTAGGCTAATTTGGTAAATTTTACAAAAAATAGCAAAATCAAGATAATAACAAAATCAAATCCTACGATCACTAAGAAACATCTCAGAACAAAGGGGATCTTATTCTGACTTCTAAATTGAAAGTTATAGCGAAAAGGAAAATTACTAAAAATAGCAAAAACAATGATTTGAGAGCCTTAACGAATGAATTTGTGCGAAAAGTGGCGGTGCTCATGGCAAAGCGATGAGTTTTGATTCTTGCGATGAGTCCCTTAAGCTCACCAAATTTCACGCAATTCCGTTGTCAAGTCTCATGATTTTCGACTAGTGTTTTTTGCTCTTCTTGTATGTAAACTTCCGTCGGTCCCTCTGCTCAAGGAAAACTTGTGCTGTTTGTTCTACATCAAAACCCCTTTGTCCTTCTTATACCAAAAATGACCTACTCACGAAACCCAAAACCCTGCTAACCTACCAGATCACTAAATCAGTGAAAACTGGATCATTACAAATCCCTCAAGCTCATCTGTTGCGGTTTGCAACACAAGCATTGGCTTTAATCGCGATGCAACTTTCTTGACCATCAGGCAATCTGAATTGTGATTGGACTTCTCACATTGCAATTGAACTCCATCGTGATACATAAGGTGCATCACGATTGAGATGGGAGCTCATCTCCTTCCCTATAAAAGGGACGTGAGTGAATGTGTTAAAAACACAGTATGAGAAATTCTAAGAGAAGAAGATTGAGAGTAGAAGAAGGGTTTCAGAGAGAATATAGAGAGAAGAGAGGAAGACGAACACTTGTTGTGGGTGACTACAAGAAGCGTTCTAAAGATTGAGAAAGGGTTCAGACCCTCTTTCAACAGTGGAACTCCACTTCCTACTTCACTCCTTCTGCTCATCACTTTTGGATTCAAGATCCCAGCCCTCTTCCTTGAGAAAAGTTAGGGTAGAATTCTGAATCTTAACTCTCTTGGATCGGCCCTTTCCTCTGAGTGAGGTTGTCTTAGATTCTAACGAGTAGCATCCTCTTAAGAATTGAGATTCTCTTCTTGAGACATATCGGTCTCACAAGAGATAAAACTCTTTGTTGAAACTTCTTTCATAGTGACATTCTGCTGTTCAAAATTTGATAGAATTTAAAGTTCATAAATAATCTCTAACAAACCTTGGGTTTTAAGAAGCGGCGAGGTTCACTCATCTCTCCCAAGAGTGTGACTTCATTGAGAGACATGGTTTCTACCCGAGAGAGATTGTATATCAAATGTAACTTAGCCGCATCCCTTACACAATCATTTGGAGGCCTCGACTATCTTTAAGAAACATGATGACAGACATTTTTTTTTGTTGTTGTCTCAGATGAATTAGTTAACAAAATATTAAGGTTAAAGAAGACAAAATATTTTGTTAGTTGCTATCATGATTGAACCAGTACCGCGATGATCTGTACATCACAATGAATTGTGAGCCGAGATCATCTACTCATTGCGAGTAATCAAGTTTTGCGATCATGTACCACAAGCATTCTTGCATCACGAGTCAGCAAGCACCGTGAGCCCACCAGCATTGCGAGCCATCCAGTATCACGACTGATCAATCAAGCATCGTGAATGATCTGTCACCGCAATAAAGTCGTGAATTACAACAACTTCACTCCTTAGTTACTTTTGACTTCCCATTCCACACCGAAACTCAACAAAAAAATCAAGTGGATAAATCCATACAATCAAAGGGACTGCTATAGCTTGATAGCTAATCAATGCACATATTGCTAAATCACCCTATTTATGATTTTATTCTTCACAAATTGGAGGTAACTTTGACAAAGTGAAATGTGCTCTTGGATTCCCCCAAAGCATGGCTGGTAGGCTCTATCTTGTGATGGTTCACTAACTACTGGCTATGGTGGACTTGCTAGAGATGAAACTGGGTAACAGTTTTTGCTTATACAAGCATAGTTGTAGCGTCAAATGTTCTCTTAGTGGAACTTTTGGTTTTGGTTTATTAAGAGGTTTGTCTCTTGCTTCAATTTATGTACAAAAGCTTCATATTACTTCGGATTCCAAAGTTGGAGTTGAAATCATTTCATCGAAGTGCTGCATTCCTTGTAGAGCTGTGTATTACAAAAAGATTTCCACATTTTTATCTACGCTGGAAGAGTATGAGATACACCATAATGGAAGGAAGCAAATCAACTTGCAGATATCCTTGCCGCCTTGAATATTTCATCTAATGAAGTCATTTTATATCCCAATGATTTCCTTAAAATTTTAAGGATGCAATCTCGAGGGACGCCTCTTCAATCTTCATGTATATACACAAGAATGTAATTTTTTTAGTGATCAATAAATTATTTACTTGTCTAGAAAAAAAGCTGCAACAAGTTTTCTGTCAAACTATCATTTTGATATTTTCCAACTCTTTAACGGTTTTGAATATACTACAGTTCAAACTAACTTGACTGTACAATAATTAATCTGAACCAATTAAAAAACAAGGTGTCCGAATTAATACAAGATTGGCCATCCGGGCCATATTCATCCACTTGCGTCAAACTAAATTGATCCAAAGCATGAAAACTTAAGTCAGTTCTAAGGAAAAATTGAAGCTGAGCCCAACTTACTCAAGAGAACATCTATACATTAGTTCAGAGGTGGCGATACCCTGAAAAATGGCTGTGGAGCCACTTTTGATGCATGCCGTTTGTGGAGGCATGCCCTCTGCCTCTTTCAATGCAGAAGCCTAGTTCAACCACCGACTGACATTTAACGACGGAAATGGAGAAATTTTCCAGTTGTACTGCAACATTTGCTGCCACTTCATCAAGCAGTGAGATATATAGCCCACTTATATTCTCCAGAGGGCAAGACAACTCTGAATTGCCCTAAACTGATTCCATGTTTAGGCTACAAAATCTACAACACCATGATAATTTCAACATCAATTGGCTTCCAATCGAAGATAACACTGTATCTTCCCTTTCCTCAGTTGCAACATATCTGCTTTCTTCAGTAATATCTGCATTGAAAATATGGCTGATGTCCTTGGTGTTAGGATCCACATGGTTCTTTGGCAACTCAACATGCCAGGGACCATCTGGTCACCACATAGCCTGCTACAATACTAGGCCAGCATCGTTTTGACACATCCCATACTTTTCTCAAAAACCGATAGCTCATTACCGGCCAATGCAAGCAACCACTCCATGGCTTAATCAAAGATGGAGTGGAAGGTGCCTTCCCATGCGACAGATTCATGACTCAACCTCAGAGACTTCACAAAGAAAGAAAGTTGAAGTTCATCCAATCTGAAAAACTGTAGAACTTCCAACATTCTTCAGAGAATCATGCACAAAATCCAAGGAACCAGCAACCAATGCAAAAGGGATAGCAATAACTCCTCTTCCCATGCATGCCTATGGAACTTCTAGGTTTTCTCGTGCAAGCCTTTCTTCTTCAGTACATACCCCCTCATACACTTGCATAGAATTGGCTGTGAACCTCTCCATTGCATCAAAAATCTGTTTCAGACCAGAATGTAACATACTAATATTGCTTATGTCACTCTGCCCAGGTATGAGAAGACCACTTGCCTGCCCAGAAACCAGAACCAACTTCTTGTCCAGCACCTGAATTGCCTTCTGCCTCTTTTGTTCCTCCTTCTCTAAGGCCTTAACTTTTCTTTCTGTATCCCCATTTGCTATCACCCTCTGGCATGAAACTATATTTTGCCGCAAGATCATGGCAAAACCCAACATGGCATCAACCACTTCCTTCACCGAAATTCTCTCCATGGCTTGTGACCACTGGTGACAAATCACAAAAACAGGAGGCGCACCCATCCTTCCAGGAGAAAAGGGCACTATTCCATCAGGCGTTTCTTCAGGTTCATAGAAAAGACATTGCCGAAGCCAACTATTCAAGGCTGTGACATAGCCCTTCTGGGCACCAATCCAACTGGAGAAACTCAAAACCCAGTTTAGAAGCTCATCTTCGAGCTGCATCATGGCTTCAAGATGAGCAGTGCTAAACTTTCTGTTGAATTCAATGCCATTTAAATTTTTAGCTTCTGTTAAGACCTGGCACTGATTCCGATGGCATTCAAGCATCATTTTCCACATTCCAAGTAACCTAAAAATAAATAAATAAGTAATGGATTAGCTACCTCCAGACATAAAAAGATATAAACATCATCGGAGAGAGAACTCCTAGCATATATATATATGGAATGTATGTCAGCATCATTATCATCATCTAAGCTAACCAAAATATTTGATTTTCACCAAGAGGTTCAACTTGCATAAATTTGACCTAATAAAAAAAAGAAAGTAAAAGGTCCGGAAAAAGCAGAAAATTCCATGGCTAAACGCATCGATGGAAGCCACAAACTCCTTACCTCCACCATCCCCACCCTCTGGATGTGGGTGTGTGGTAGATGCAGGGACGATGAAAATCAAGATTAATAAGAGTGTCTGAAACATGTGTGAAAAAGGTTGTGGTGTAGGACAGCCTAGGAATTTAAGAGATTAGCCCTATACTACAAGGAATTAGTGGTGGGTTGAAAAATAAGGTTTCGATTTTATTGAGGTCAAATAGAATTTATGATTTTTTTAAAAAGATAAAGAAATATACAAAACAGAAGTTCTGTAAATATTTAAAAAGAAAGTTACTAATAAAAACTTTGAAGAAAGAAGAGAAAGGAAAATAAATAATGAGAAGATGAAGAAGAAATAAGATAAATTCAAGTAAAAAGAGAATTACCTACGATCATCATATGGTTGAAACTTTCAACCAAAATTAACACTCATTCTTTCAATAACATAAATTATGTGTCTGTTACACCACTCCAGCTCTTCCATATTTTCTAAGCAAAACTTTATTACTAAACTATAGGCAAAACATGAATCAAAAACTACCTAAAGAGAAACCTAATTAAAGTAGGACTTTACAAAACACAAATCCAGTGAAATTTTGATTCCCTGCCAGTATTTCCCTCATAACTATCTCAAATCACAATGGATTTGCAACATTTGATCTCGTTGAAAAACTCAATAACCTTTCAAATGATACCAAAATCAAGTTAGACATGTACTTTTGATACCCCAAATAAGGCCCAAGGAGAAGTGATGGAAATAAGACTTTCTTAAAAGTTAAATAAATTCAATTCTACTTAAAAAAAATAAAACCCCTAAACTGATTAATAGAGAAGTAACCTAGATTAACCCAAATTAACAGAAATATTTACTAACAAATAAAAATTCAGAACCTAAAAAACCATTATAACTGAAACTTGGATATTTCTCTAGGCATTTTGAATCCGGCCCTCTCATTAGGAGGAACATATAAACGGCCCATATAATTTCTATATGTAACTGCATCAGGTGGAGTACTTTATTACTTAAAAAAAACAGAACCATGTGGACTAGAAACAATTGCATAGCAAATAACAAACTATATATTCATCCACACAGCTGAAAAAACCTCAAAACAAAATGCTTGGCAAATATATTTAAGTTAAAAGATTTTAGATACACTATAATGTCACCATGCACAGAAATAACAACTAAAAAGATAACAACAACAACAAAAAGCCTTATCCCAACTATTTGGGGTTGGCTACATGAATCTGGTTCCGCCATTCCACTCTCTATTCAAAACCATATCTGTTGTTAAATTACAAGCAGCCATGTCTTTCCTTACTACTTCAACACAGGTCAATTTTGGCCTTCCCTTGTCCTCCTACCACCTTCAACTTGCATCGTCTCACTCCTCACTAGCGCAGTCATTAGTCTTCATTGCACATGACCAAACCATCTCAGTCGACTTTCCCTCGTGTTTATCACCTATTGGTGCTACACCTAAGCAGGAATGGATTCATTCCTAATTCTATCCTTTTAGTCTTTGCCACTCATCCATCTAACATCCTCATTTCAGCCACACTCATTTTATACGTGTGTTTTTTGTTGGCTGCCCAACATTCTGCTTCATAAAGCATGGTTGGTCTAATAGCTGCCTTATAAAATTTTCCCTTCAATTTTAGTGGTATTTGTTTATTACATAACACTCCGGAAGCACCTATCCACTTCAACCATCCCATTCTAATTCTATGAGAAACATCATCTACAATATCTCCCTTTTTGTGCATATGATTGAACCAAGATAACAATTAAAAAGAAAGAAAGGGGAAAAAAAAGAAGACGAGAACGAGAAACTCTCAATCACAAGATCGGATGTTCTTTCCATTGAAATCTTTTACTTTAAAGAAACAAGAAATTAATTACACAAGCACTAGACGGTAAAATCTAAAAAGAGAAAAAATAGTGATATTTATAGATAAATTGATAAATGAGGGAAATGGAATTTGGGAGAAGATTTAAATTTCAAGTGGAATTTGAAATGGTTGGTCGTATTGAAAGAGTAGCAAAAGAGGTCCTTGGAGACTCTAGAGGTAAAGTACAGCCATGCAAGTTGAAGGTACTAGAAGGACTAGAAGAAGGCAAAAATTGACTTGGGTTGAAGTAGTAAGGAGGGGCATGGCAGCTTGTAATCTAATGGTAGATATGGCACTAAATAGAGCGAAATGGCAAAACAGGATTCGTGTAGCCAACCCCAAATAGTAGGGATAAGGCTGTTTGTTGTTGTTGTTGTTGTGGAGGAATGACAAAGTCCAAAGAGCAATTAAAGCTTAGAGGTCTTGTTATAAATATTGGTTAAAGCCTAGAAACATAGAAAACTTTAAAAAATATATATAAAAGTGTTGAAAAAGAAGCTAAGAAAGCTGTAAGCAATGTCAAATTTAAGACATATGATGACCCTGATCATAAGGACTACAGAAGGTGAGATGAGTGTATATAAACTTGTTAGAATGAGGGATAAAAAACGTAGAGATCTAGATCATGTTGGATGTATCAAAAGTGATGACTGAAGAGTTTTGGTGAAACATGAGAAGATTAAAGAAAAGTGGATGAGCTAGTTTCAAATATGATCAAATAAGGATATGTAGAGAATGTCTATTCAGGAAGAATCGGAAGAGTTGATGAGATTAAAGATCATAGATATCTTCGTAGGATTAAAGAGTCTGAAGTTAAAGAGGCTTTGAGAAAGATGAAGATAGGAAAGGTATTAGGAGATCCCATGATGGTATCCCAATTGAGGTTTAAAAATGTAAGGGAGACAATAGCTTATCATGGTTAACTAAGCTATTTAATGAGCACATTAGAACTAAAAAATATGCTAGATGAGAAGAAAAAAAAAGTATTGTGGTGCCCAGCTACAAGGAAAAAGGGGGATCTTCAAGATTACACCAAATTATTGAGGGATCAAACTTATGAGCCATACAATGAAACTACGGGAGAGAGTGATTGAGCAACGACAAAGATGTAAAACTAATGTTCATAAACCAGTTTGGATTTATGCCTGGAAGATCGATGAGTGAAGCTAGTTTACTTCTTAGGCGATTGATAGAAAAGTATAGAGAGAAGAAAAAAGATCTTCACATGGTCTTTATAGAGTTAGAAAGGCATATGACAAGAGTACCAAGAGAGATCATTTGATAGGTTTTGGAAAAGAAATGGGTTACAAGCAATAACTAGTGTAAGAAGGACAATCAGGGGGGAGACTAGTGAGTTTGTGGTCATCATAGTGATGCAGCACACAAGTCCAAGAAATCAAAATTGATACAGCACACAAGAGCAAAGCATGATTGAAGACAAGAGGGTGTATTAAGCTGTCAAGTATGGGTTTGGGTGACTCAAAAAAGGGACAAATCAAAGGGAAGATATCTGTTTCTGGTAGTGTAACTTGAGCAGGGTACATATGGGATTAAATATGGGTCACATAGCTCACTTGGTGATTCTCGGGTAGAGGATTTATAGGCTCAGAATCTGAGAGACAGCAAGGTTATGACTTGGGTTTAGGTGGGGTTTTTAAATAGGGATGAAACAGTGGTTAATAAAAGGGAATTACAGGTTACATTCTTGGGTTAAACAGCAGAAATCAATTGAGATAAACTAGGGTAGTATAGGCAGCAGGCTTGGGAAAGATGTAATATGATTGGGATGAAAGAAAACCCACAGGGAATTGTAATAAAGGTGTGGCCGATTGGTGAGGTATCGGGGAAACTAAAGTTTTAATGATGGGAATTATGGTTTATGGGGGGAATCAAAAGGAGATGGGTAATGGTCTGGCCGACAGCAATAGGGTCATGGGAGACGAGAGTTTCATGGAGGAATTGAAAGGAAGACTGGGGAAGATGGTGTGTTTCAGGTTGGGCAGAAAGGAAGCAAAAAAGAAAAGTAGAAGAAAGAAGAAAAAGAAAGAGAAGAAATGTAGAGAAGTAGTAGTACCTGATGTGGGTAATCACCTAGCTCACAAGCCCTTGGACATCACCATCCATTAGTTCAAGTTTAGGCTCCAAAAACTTGAAGAAGAGAATGAGTTTCACTCCTGGAGAGCAAGAAACCAGCTAAAATTTTTATTAATTCCAACTCCATTGTACCAATACAAAAACGTGCAGCCCTATATATAGGCTCACGAATTCATGAAAATAGTAAAAAACCAAATTAGAAACTCCTAAACTACTAGCTTACTTGCTACCTAACACTTTCTTAAATTCAAAACTACCAAAAACTTGACTTTCTAAAAACAAAAGCTGGCAAAATCAAGTCATTTTAGAGGATTTCAAACAGCACTCTAAGAGGGCCCTACTTTGACTTGTTGACTCTCTAAAATTACTAAAATACCATTCACAATAATGCCTTATTACAAAAATACCCAAAGAACAAAAATCAAAATGACCTTCATGTCCTAGACTCTAATAACTCATGAAATATTAACTAAAATAGTAAACTAAGGCTGCGTTTAGCAGATGGACCTATAATGAAATCATTTCATTTGAAATTCCCAAAGCATTTATAGCCACAAGGGGATGGTTCAAAATGAACTCATTCAGGTTTGCAGCAATTTGTACTTGATAACTTAAATCATTTCATTTTACAGAAAAACCTAACATGACTTCATTTCTAATTTTAGTTAACAAATCAGTATAAATTTGAATGAGTTCATTACGAACCATTACCTCATGGCTACAGATGTCTCAAGAATTTAAAATGAAATGATTACATTACATGTGGCTGCCAAACAGGCTATAACTCAATAGACTCCATCATGTATCACAAAGATGTTCCTCCATGTGTTCCCATATGTCTTCTCATGTATCCTCATGTGTGGACCCCACTAGGGCGGGTCATGTGTGGATCCCACCTTCCCTCCCATGTCTTCATCAAAAGGACTATGACGCAGCCACCCGAGCATGGGGGCATTGATGGGAGATCGAAATATGTAGTTTGATGAGCTTGTGTTACAAGAATGTTTTGAAACAACTGAAAGCATGTGCAAATTTTGTTATTAGTTAAGAGTGAAAAATGTTAATGATACCTCAAGGAATGTGAAGGGGGCATCATGCCATGTGGCAATCTCAGGGTTTACCAATATAGGTAGGGGAAAGGGTCCCTTGACCCTTCGGATCAAGTAGGATGCCTAGAAAGGGCCACATGTCACGGTTAGAGATGATTGGGAGCATTTGGAGGCTCAATTTATTATATGTTTGGGTCATGTGGACCCCACTTTGGCAGCATGTGCCTTTTATTTCTATTGTTAGTTTTGTGTCTTTTCTTCGTTTGAGAGGTACTACATTATATTTTATAGTGGAGGCCCTTGGTGGCAATTTATTTAATTCTTAGATTTTAGTTGATATTAGGTTTAGTTATAAGTCAGAAGTTGTCAAAAATGGCAAGTTCTAGTTCTTTTCAAACTTGAATTGTAAGGGAGGGATTTTCAACCAAATCGTGGCCTATAAGAAAGCCCTTCTTCTTCTTCGTCTTTCTTTCTTTCTTTCTTGTTGCTTGCTGCCACACCCTAAAAACCCTAACCTCCATCCCTATCATTCCTCCATTATCACCATCAAAACCCTAATTCTTACATCTCCACACAATCGGCTAGTTCACAAACCACTCCCCCTTTGATTTCCATCATCCAAACCCTACCCCATCACATTTCCTTAGCTGCGGCACCATCACCTTCAGTCTCCCGTTTTGATTCCCTATTAAAACTCAATCCCATTAAGCCACAATCCTGGCAACACTACCTATTTGGGTTTTTTTTCTTTCCGGATTACACCAAAGAAAACCATAATACAGCAACCCTAACCCTATGGCTATACCATTACAGATTCTTCTTTAAATTCTTTTATGAAACTGTCCCTTGCTGATCTGGGAACTCTGTAACAAACTCTCTTGGAGTATCCCTCAGATCACTGGTTCCCTCTATAACTGATTTGTTACAGCCACAAACTACTGTATTCTCCTAAGATTCTGGATCCTAGTGGAAGGATACCCTGTTACCAGACTTATGGCTACAACTGTGGAAGTTTACTTTTGTTGCTGAATGAATAAAAGTGAAAGCATCATATTCCCAGACTGTGGAAGCCTTAGTTGAAAACCCTGTGCTGCTGAATTGGTTCTTTTGGAGACCCCTGATAGTGCTATTCGAATACATCTCAAAGCAAGGATATTATTTCTTTCCAATATAATATCAGCTGTTGTCTGACTCTTGTTCTGAAGTTGTTTACTCCATTAATTCCACATATAACCTGCTGTATTCTGCATTACACCATACCCCCCCCTGTCCCTGTGATGTTTTCTGTTATACCTCCATACAGCCTGCTGTACACAGCTCTGAACTGCCCTATTTCAGTCCTACACGCACAGACATCCAGCTGTCCAGTACCTGTAACCCCATACATACCTTACTGTCCCAGCCCTATAATCTGTCCAGATAGTCTGTGTAACACTTAAAACCTGGACCAATTCAAGTCCTATACCTATTCCAACTGGATCACCCAAAACCCCTTATGTTCACACCCTATTTTTGAGTCTCAACACCCTGCTATATGCTTGCAGTTTTGCCCAGGTTTTACACTATAAGCCATACCTGAGAGCATTGGTGATTCCATTCCTTTTATTACACTCTTGGCTAGTTTGGTATTTAGTAGATTGTCTTGTTGCTGCTTTTCCCAAGTCCACAAGTAGTTAGTTCAGTTGTAATTGGCATTAAATCTTATTTGGTTTCAATACTTTATGTTTTGAGTTGCATTATTATTTGATTTCTGATCTGACCTTGACGTGTATTGGATTCAAGAGATGGAATCTTGTTTATGCATTCTTCTTGCTGTGAATAATCACCTTGGACCTCTAATTGCATAGCTTTCTCATGCATGCTGAATCAGAATGTTAATGTAAACATATATGTATTAAGTTAATCACATAGACAAACAAATGGCTACTAGACAATTTATATATGGAAGCAAATTTCCTGTCCAGAATGGTGTCCAGGGCACAAGGTGACTTTATTTGGAATAAAGTGCTGGGAATTTAAAATCCATCTAACCCTGCCCATTTAATTCCATGTGAAGTCACCTGGTGTCCTGGACACCATCCCGGACACCAATCCTCGACAGAACATCTATTTCGTGAATATATATATATATATATAAGTCGGGTTTTTGGCTCAAGTAGAAAAATATTAAATGTCGCCAAAATATTGCTAAATTTGATAAAATTTCGATGAATTTTACTTCACTGAAATTTTGATCTATGGTCCAACCGGCCTTAAAATTCCGAAGAATCATATCAACTTTATGATGGCATTTTATTATTATAAAATATCAAATAATTAGGGATTCTTAGAAAAAAAGAAACATTTGCTGCAAATCAGTAGGGTCACACATATGGTTTACATTTGAAGCATTGGATCCTCCATCTAATAGAAACCACCTTCATGGTGAAACTTATACTATTCATAGTGTAAGATAGTTTCTTATCATCAGAGTACATGTTAAACAGAATCTCTCTTTCTTTTTTAATGAGAAAAAAGATGTAAATTAACAAATGATAAAAAGGGGGATAAGCTATCCCCAACTATATAAAGAAACAAAATCAAATATTACAACAACAAAAAAAAAATTCATAAATGGAACAGTCCTAAAATAGAACTGTACTAGCTGGAACAAATGTTATATAGGTTGAGTATATAACACTTTATCATAACATAATCCTAAAATAGAACAAATGCTATCTAGCTGGAACAGTCCTAACTAGATACCTTCGAAAACTAATTAGGATCTTTATGTTATTGAGCAATGATATCAGGAGTAGCATAAAAGAAAAAATAAATAAATAAATAAAAGGAATGACAAAATGAGAAAAGAACATGGGGGTTCAAAGTGAAAAAATGTAAACAAAAGAATCACATACCCGTGAATTAATTCATTAATCTGTGGCCACAACTCTTCATCCCTCAACTTATTTATCTTAATTGATATCTTGTCAACAACCTGAATCGCAATTCCAATTTTTGTGGATAAAGTCCTAACTAGAGTTCGAGTGGAATCAATTTTGTGAGCCTCAGCACCCTTTTCGTCCAACCGCTTTAGACGCCGGCTCTTCTTCTCATGCATTATTCGCATCTTTTCCTCAGCCTGCAAAAGCAAAACCAGGGAAAGTGCATTCTAGAAACATAAAACACACTTACGGAACACACCAAGCACTGAAAAGAGAAGAAAGAATAGAACAAACCTAACATTAATCTACCACTGCCAAACGACAATCTTGAATGAAACCACCAAATCAAGCTAGATACACCTAAGAATAAATGTCAAGCTATTTGTGAAAGTCTTGCAAAAGTGCTTTTAAGACCATTAAAGTAGGACAGAAACATACAAGTAATACTAAAGTGACAGGCAAACCCCAAGTCCCAACCGGTGACGGTGAGAGCATAATAAGCCATAAAATGATAGGTCCCTCCAGGTAGATTTCACATGCAAGAGGCAACCACTTAAGATGGTGGTAACTCTACCATGTTATCACATTCTTTTGCACAGTCAGAAAAAGATAGATTAGAACAACAATCCTGCATCCTAGGGCCAATGAAATGTGTGTCCACCTACTCCGTCCCCACCCCCATTTATGTGTTCCTTTTATGTTGCTGTGCAATTTGTCGACTGTATCATGGTAAACAGAAGGAGATCTTATATTTCCATAATGTAACATACGTAGGAGAATCCATAAGCGTATGAATTTGGAGGTAGATCTTAAATTGCTTGAACCTTTCACTTCAACGGAAAAACTACATTATCAAAAGAAAGCAAGATAAAACAGAGGGATTATCCCAACTACTTGGGGTCGAGGTAGATCTTAAATTGCTTGAATCTTTCATTTTCAAAAGAAAAAACTATATTATTATAAAAAGATTAAAAAAAAAAAAAGCAAGACATAAGAATAATCCCAACTACTTGGAGTCATCTACATGAATCCTGTTCCGCCATTCCAATCTTTCATTTTTTAAAGAAAAACAACATTATTATAAAAAAATAAAAAAGCAAGACATAAGAATAATAATCCCAACAACTTGGAGTCATCTACATGAATCCTGTTCTGCCATTCCACTATCAAGCTAGGGGCATATTTTCCATTATACCATAGGTCCTCATGTCCTTCTATACTACCTCGATCCATGTCTTTTTGGCCTTCCTCTTGTCAACAGGCAAAAAATGTTCAATCCATATTAAATAGGAACCAAATTCTATGCACCATAATTGTAAAGAATCAACTACACAATTAGTTGTGAGAATGGCCCCTTTGGTAAATGAGAACCAATTTACCATAACTTGTGTGGTAGGGTCCCATAAAGATAAGACCTTTGGTACCTTCTACTGGAATGTGGTCTGCATCTAGTTACAGTAAAGAAACCTCCCTGAATGATCAACCTTTACCCTGTAAAACAATAAGTGCAAGTAAGGTGCATTGATCGTGTGATTAATGTCATATTCAATTTACAAACTGTATAGCCATCTGAGATTGGAAATGACACTCCGATAAAATTATCTCTTGTCTTGTGTATGCAAGAACTCCAACCATGTTCGGTGTATTCAAGGAGGCAACTGAATCTAAACAAGGGAAATATGCCTCTAAGAGGATGTATACAAGCCCATCTATCTCATGTATGTAAGAAATCCAACCACGTTCAGTGTATTCAAGAAAGGCAGTTGATTAACTAAATGAAGGGAACGAATCACTTCTAAGTGATTAAATACAAGTACAAGTATCTCCCTCACTTAACTGAAGGGATCGCTCCCCCTAAGTAAAATTATTATGTTAAAGAGTAGTATACAAATAAGAGATAACATGGGAAAAGAATGAAAGAATCTCTCTCTCTCTCTCTCTCTCTCTCTCTCTCTCTAAGAGAAAATTCATTAATGAGAGGGACAAGATATCCCCAAGAAACCAGCAACCACAAGGGCCCACAAAGAAGTATGATCTCTAAAAATATTTCCCCAGCCTTTTAGTATCTACAAAAGAAAACTCCCCAAGCTCTTTACACCTTACCCCCCAAAACAAAAAAGATCCTTAGCTTTCTTATATACATTAATTGTGGGCTCCACATGATTCTCAAACACCCGTTGATTTCTTTCCAACCAAATAGCCAAACAAACAGCTGGACAGACCAAGCACCTTAAAATATTCCCCTTTTTAGAGGCCTTCTCTACAATCCAGCCTTGAAAAAGATCAGTGAGACAATCAGGGAAAACCCAAGCGATCCCCACCTTTTAGCACATTCTCCCAAACTTCTCTAGCGAAAGAACAGTGAATAAACACATGGCTAACAGATTCCCCATCTTGAAGGCACAAGGAACACATATTTGTGAGAAACATACCTCTATTTTGGTGGAAATCCAACATTGGCAACCTTTCCCTACAAGCTTTCCAAAGGATGGGGTTTTTAAACTCCACACCCTCTTCCAAAGGTAGGAGGGGGTCACCATTATCACCAAACAGATTGTTGCATGATTTCACCGAGAACACCCTATTTTTAGAGAGTTTTCATCTCCCAAAATCTTCCAAATCACTTCTTAGGTTATATTTTCCACCAGCCCAAGAAGATAAGCCATTTCATCGATATCCCAGTTATTAAGATTCCTCCTTCGATTGATAATCCAATCCCCCCCCCCTTCATTGGATCCCAACAATTAG
>JAOXJP010077159.1:0-15102 GCA_025762735.1 Platanus orientalis
ATTAGGGTTGATACATCAGCACCCAACCCAAAAAGTAACACTTTTTTGGGGGTGTTTTTTGCTTTTTGGCACTCATGCGTCAGCCTTGATATCATTCCAACTTTAACCACTTTCTAAGTTGTCCTACCAAATCCTCTTTGTCTCCAATATGGTGCTAGCAAGGAAATCTTTCATTTTTTTTTTTTGTTGAAATCCATTTTTTGTAAACAAAAAAACCTAAGAGAACTTTATTTCTAATTTTAGTTAGGCTGTGTTTGGCAGCCACCAGTAATGATAATTTTATTTTAAATTCTTAAGGCATTTGAAGTTATAATGTGACGGTTGAAAATGAACTCATTTAGATTCATATTCATTTGTTAATGGATTGATTTTCATTCATCATCAAAATATGAATGATGACATAGATGATTTCATTTTATAAAAAGCCTACATGACTTTATATCTAATTTTAGTTAACAAATCAGTATTAATCTGAATGACTTCATTTTGAACCATCACCTTATGGCTAGAATTTAAAATGAAGTGAATACATTATAGTTGGCTGCTAAGCAGGCCTTAAAAAATTCCTTATATGAATTTAAATGAAGTCATTTTGAACCATCACCTTATGGCTACAAATGTCATAAGAGTTTAAATGAAATGATTTGATTACAGGTGGCAACCAAACACAGCTTTAGTATATGATTCAGTTAGTAATCATTGGTTCTCAAATAATCTGGTTTAATGAAAATGGATTGGGTAAGACAACTTAGAGAGGCTAAAGTTGGAATGACATCAGGGCCGACATATCAGTGCCAAAAAGTGAAAAGCATCCCCCAAAAAGTGTATTTCAATTTTTCTGCGCTAATGTGTCAGCCCTGATGTCATTCCAACTTTAGCCACTCTCTAAGTTGTCTTACCAAATCCAGCCTCTGGTTTAATTGGTGCTTGGTTCATGCCAGAACTTGTTCAACTGGTCTGGCCCGGTCTGACCTGTCTCACCATCGGTTGATCATCCCAGATCGTCTCCAGCTCAGATGTGTCTAGCATCAATCAAGCATCAATTTTGCGATGACACATGGTAAAAAAAAAGCAAAAGGATTTTTTTTACAATGGATTTAAGGATTGATTTATTTTTTTGCCACCTGTCAGCACAAAATTGATGTTTGATTAACACTGGTCCATCCGGGCTGTCTGCTGATTCTTTGAGAGCAACTGTTGACTTCTTCCCCTCCCAACCCTTTGGGTTATCTCAGCAGTCTTACGGCATATACCTCATAAATCAGAATGCACACGTGCCTGGAATGGCAATATAAAGGGGCATACATTGACTAAAACACCCCTAAAAGTATGTGTGTCGCATCTTGATTGGTCATGTAAGACATTTTATAGGAGCTCTCTGTAGGTAAACTGAGCTCAATCGTATTACAAGTTCTGCAGTTTCTTTGGACAACAGTTTGCTTTCACTACCTTGGGATGGGTTTGAGTTTTTTAACCATACTTAGCTATTAATTTAGTCATGGGATAGTCTTGGGCGTAATTTGCCCTCTCCCATGCTACACTGACGGACTCGTATCCTTTGGGCCACCTTACTCTGCGACACGTTACGCCACAGACACAAAGGGGCTGCACCACCTCACTCTTTGCGGGCCGCACCCCCTTTGTATCTGTGGCGTACCATGTCACAGAGGATATGGCTCCTACACTATCTTAATAGGGGTGGCAATTTGTGTTGGTGGGTCAGGTTCATGTCGTGTGGAGTTAAGGATATACGAGTATATGGGTCAATCCGAACATGACCCATTTGTTGATCATAGTCAAATATATATATTTGATAGGTAAACATTAGTGGTTAATTTATTAGTTGGTGAAGACTGGTTTTGAACCTAGGTCTGTGCAGAAAAGAGTAGGTATGGAAATCAGTTTTTCCTGATGTATTAGAATGACATCAGAGAGTGGACACATCAGTGCTGAAAAGTTATAAGCACCCCCCAAAAAGTGTAAGTCAATTTTTGGCACTGATGTGTCAGTCTCCTAATGTCATTCTAATACATCAGGAAAAATGGATTTCTGTACCTAATCCCAGCCCAAGTCTGTGGTACGACACCTGCAGACTTTACCAACTTAGCAAGCTGGCATCTTTGGTATACGAGTGCATGGGTCAACCCAAACACGATCCATTGATTAATTGTATCAAAGTAGGTTGATTTGCTTTGACCTGAAACATGATAATAATAAACCCTCGCCCGCTAATTTCATGTAAGGCTTGCGAGTTCATATGACAGGGGGGGTGGGGGTGGGGTGGCAAACAAGTGTTGTGTCAAGTTAAGGGTATCTAAATATGACCCATTTGTTAATCATGTTAAAGCGGGTTGAACCGTTTTGACCCAAAACATGATTACAATAAATCTCAACCTGCTAATTTCTTGTCGAGTTTGTGACTAATGAGGATTTGGTAGGACCACCTGAGGTCAGGCTAAGGTAGGACTAACATTAGGGCCCGACACACCAGCGCTAAAAAGTGAAAAGCATCCCAAAAAAGTGTAAGTCACTTTTTTGGCACTGATGTGTTGGGCCCTACTGTTAGTCATACCTTAGGCTCACTTTAGGGGTTGCAACAAATCCAAGGCGATTCGTAGCTCCTGTCTAACATTGCCACCCTTAATCTTATGCTTAATTTTATTTTCAAAATAAATGTTATGTTGAGGACACTAGGAGATTTCACTGTTGAGTATTTTAAAAGTTTAGCCCAATATGCCCGATCGATCGATTGGGCATGTGTCAGTTGATCGAGGTTGTCTGTCCTGATTGATCGGGTATATGCTTGATTGATTGAGGAGCTCAGTTCCGATTGATTGGGATGGGCATCGGTTGAAAAATAACAGCTTGAACATTGCGTTTTTTTTAACTAGTTCATGAGAAAGTGTGCAGACGCTTCCAAAGTGTAAACGATTGTTTAACAGGAAAAGGTGTTTAGGATGTCTATAAACACATCCAAAGGTGTCTTTACAACTTTTATAAAAGGAAGACAATCCCATATGTGGAAGTCATTTAAAAAAATACTCTACCTCTTTTAAACCTCTATATCTCAATGAGAAACCCATTGATATCTAGACATTTTTGGAAGAATTTCTTTAAAGTGTTCAAGGGTTGATCTTACGGTACTACAAACCGTTGATCATTGGTACAACTTAGGTTGGACTGTTTTATCTAGAAACTTGTTATAACTTTTAAATACAAAGTAGTCAGTGAATATTGGAAAACATGACCCATGACTTGAACATTGTTACTTTACTGTCTTGTCAAATCCTTGCAATACATCGGTTAACTAATACCTGGAATAAAATGGGCAAAGGTTACATGAAATTTCAAACCGAAAGGATGTTTTGTCTGGAATATACCATTGGTCAGCCCCTCACAGGGGGTGTGGGCCCCACGTAATTTTACGTGGGGCCCACACCCCTATGAGGGGTGAAGGTACATCTTGAATAGGACACAATATCGTCCGCGACGCCCCATGAGACAAGACACAAGGGGGTGGGGCCCATCCACTTTTGCGATGTCTCATCACCCCTAAAAATGAATGGGTTCCACCCCCTTGTGTCTTGCCTCATGAGATGTCGCACAATGGGGCATCGCAGAGGATATCAACCCCTTGAAGAGAACATCCTTAATTTCAAATTCCCACCCATGGAGCAAATACCCTGTCCAGGATTTGGTGTCCTAGACACCAGGAGTCATCATATGGAATAAAATGGGTAAGACTTTGAACATCTAACTCCCACCCATTTTATTTCCTATGATGTCCCCTGATGTCCTGAACACCATCCTCAACAGAACATATATTTCGTTTTATTTCATTTGTGTCTCCTGGACACGACGTTTGCTCCCTTATATTTTTTGGGTTACTCTAGTGACTACCTTGGCCAGTTCCATTTGCAAAAGGGAGCAAATGTCCTATACAGGATTTGGTGTTGGGAACACCAGTGGACATCATATGGGATAAAATGAGTGGAAATTTGAAATTTCATGGAACTCTTACCCATTTTATTTCATATGACGCCCCTGGTGTCCTGTACACCAAAGCAGGACGAACACTAGGGGACACCAAATCCTGGATGAAATATTTGTTTTGTTTGCAAAATCTATCGGGTTGAAAATTAAAATCTTTTGCTTTGGAATATAAAATGAAGCCCAAAACAAGAATTCTTTCCTTTGTTTGGGAGCGGGATTTGATAGGACAGCTTAAAGTGAACCTAAAGTAAGAATGATATTAGGGGCTAACACATCAACACTGAAAAGTTTACACTTTTGGGGATGCTTCACTTTTTGGCACTGATGTGTTGGCTCCTAATGTATTTCTTACTTTAGGCTAATTTTAAGTTGTCATACCAAGGGATAGCAAGAATTGATCATCTGGATCAACTGATTCATACAGCCGGTGAGGATTTTATATGCTGACCCCTAACCTGCGCCACGTCCACCAATGGTCAAGCGGGTGAAAACATCAGCGCCAAAAAGTGAATTTCACTTTTTGGGGGAGTGTGAAAACACTTCTGACACTGATGTGGCCCCCCATTGACATAGGCATTTGCATACGCGGAGCATAGAAAAGTCTCACTGATGTACAGCTGACCATACAGGGGTAGTCTAGGGCTTCACAAATCCGAGGCATCTAAGATATGGTCGGTGAGGCTTTTCTACACTCGGTGTAGGTAAACACCTAGGTTAAAAGGTGGCCACATCAGTGTTAGAAGCGTTTTACACATGCCTCCAAAAAGTGAAAATCACTTTTGGTGCTGATGTTTCCGTCCACTTGACCATCGGCGGACATGGGCGGAGGTTCGGGGTCAGCGTATAAAATCCTCACCGAGATTTGGTGGACTATGCTGGGTTTAATATTTAATTTTTGGGTCAGGAATCAGGATAATGTCTATTTCATGCTGTCTACAGCTTGAAATCCCTCAACAGTTGGAATGGTTGAATTATAGCCAAAAGGTGGTTGTGATATGACATTAACCAGAATTTTTTTTGTGCTGTGACACTAACCAAATTTGAAGTTTAACCACTTTTGTGATTGTGAATCAACCGTTCCAACGGCAGAAGGATTTCAAACTGTAGACAATTTGCTCTTAGAAAGAGTCACGGAGCTGGGATACGCTGTTCCCAGTTCCCACAGCCTGTGTTATTGTTGTGTGATGGGCACCATGAATTGGCACGTGGTGGTGTGTACAGGGTTGAAAGCACCAAAACATGTACTCCATTAAAAAAATCCCAATGAAGGCACTTAAAAAAAAAAAAAACAGACCACGTGTTTACCTGTATGTACGTCACACTGCTACAATACGGGCTGTGGGCATAGAGGATCATGTGAGCTAGAAAAATGGATTCTTGTTTTAATGTGCAGTTCTTTTTTATTTTTTATTTTTTAAATAAGAATTTAATGTGCATTTCAATCCACATTCTTTAGACCCTTATATAAGAAAATCCACTCAAACCAAAGCAAATAAAACAAGTACTAAAAAATCAAAAAATAAAAAAGTTAAATCTTATCACGTCTTTTTTGTCTTCTACAACAGACTTTAACAACGAACATTGTCATCCTTCTTGCAACATGGTGTTAGGCTATAAAGAGGATGCATTGATGTCATCACTCAGTCGCTTTCTTTATATTTTACATACATACAAAATGGTTCAATCAGTCATTGGTGTCAACACTCGTTGCTGAGATGACATCAATGCATTGTATCCGCTCCTCTTAACCAATGCTCCTCTACACAACGAGTGATTACATAAATGACCAAACCATCTCCGCGACGAGTGATGACATTTTTATCATCTCAATGAACGGTCATTGGTTTTCGTTATATATAACTAAATCATCTTAATCAGCTTTACCTTATTTTATCATCTATTGGTGTTATACCTAAGTTTTCAAGAATGAATTAATTCCTAATTTTACCATTTTTAGTTTTGCTACTCATTCATCTCAACATTCTTATTTTAACCACACTCATTTTATATATATATATATATATATATATTGGCTTGTTGGCTGTCAAACATTTTGTTCCATAAAGCAAGATTGGTCTTATTGTTGTTTTATAAAAATTTTCCCAGTAATTGTTTATCACACAACTATTTCAACCATTCATCTTTAATTTTATAAGCAACATCATTTATAATCTCTCTCTTTGTATATAATTGAGCCAAGGTAATGAAAATGACCAGTCCGAATGACTCTTAGTTATTAATTCTAACTACTCCTTCATTTTTATTTATTTTTTATTAAACTTGTTTGTTCTTTATTTAAAAGAGACACTAAATTCAAAAAAACATCACATGTCAGCCTTAGGTGGGGTTACAAAGGGGGGCAAATAAATTTGGGTGTAGCAAATCTCTTCCCTATTAATTAATTAATTAATATAGAGATGCTCTAAACCATGACAGAAACTTAATAGTGCACGATGACTGATACATCATTTACATTAAATCAGCATAAGATACCAGTAATTTAGGTATCATTTGGCAACACTCCAAAAAAAACATTCTCGACTTATTTTGTTTCAATGAATCTGAAAATCAGAAGTATGGCACTGGGATCCTCTAGCCTAGGCAGGATTTGTTAGGACAACTTAAAGTTATCCTAATGTAAGAATGACATTGGGGGCCAACACATCAGTGCCGAAAAAGTGATATACACTTTTTAGGGTTGCTTTTCACTTTTTGACGCTGATGTATTGGCCCATAATGTCAGTCCTACCTTAAGCTAACCCAAGGTAGTCCTACCAAATCCTTAGGGCTCCAATTAATGGTTCCAAATGTCACACTCTAAAGCCTTTTTATGGAGCTAAAAGTCCTACTGCCTAGCTTTTTAGAACAATCCTCATAGAATAAGGGAATTAAAAAGAATCTCATATACAAAGATGCCTATCCTTCCCGACCTCGTTCGTCTGTGACTCTTCACCAGTGACAAGTTTTCACCGGCGACAAGAGGGGACTCACCGGCTCCGAGGAGAGCATTATCCATATATTTCTCTCAAAGGGTTCTCATTTTGTTTGAGCTGATCAGGGAGGGATCTGCTTCCGGTTAGACCTGGTTCGACCAACAGGTCCAATTCGATTAAGAAAAAAGTAGCTCCCAACTGTAATGATTGTGCTACCCATTAAGTGCTTGTTCTAATCATAGAATGCTTGCCACGTAACCATATGCACATCCATACAAAGATTGGTGTTAGCACTAAAGATTGCAAAATTTTCCTTCCAACTACGTTTAAAGCTGTGTGTAGATAGGTGCCCATAAGGCTACAATATTTCTATGGTCAATTCAACGATGCATGACAAGTTGTAACGACACTTTTAATCTTTTTTTCCTGGGTGCCTAAAAGCTTCACCAACGCAGTGAGATCACCACTCAAAAAGGCAAAGTGATTTGGATATGCACTCAAAAAGGAAAATCAACTTTTTGAGATTACACCCTATAGATTTTTACTTTACTAAAGGTGTTCTTCTCTCTTGAGTTGGAGTAGGTAGTTTGGAATTAACCTAACAGTCCATAGGCTTAAATGTTGGCAAATTTCATGGTCATAATGTGGTATTGAGATAGAATGCAAAAATTTTGGCTTGAAATTGTTTTGGTCTTAAATTTGGCCTACTTCTTTATGGTGAAAAAGGGTAACTTTTTTTTGGTCCTAAATTTAAGATATTCCTTTTCATTTCTGTTATAAAATGTATAAATATATTTATGTATATAATAAAAATGTTTGAAACCTCCTAAAAAGCAGGAAAATAGTCATTTATTAAAGAAAAAAAATGGATGCTGAAACTTTGCATTTTGACAAAACAATTTGATGTTGTGATAGGGTTACTAATATACTAAATATATATAGCAAAAAAAAAAAAAAAAAAAAAAAAAAAAGGAAATAAATAATTGTAAAACCCCAAAAAATGACTCATATCTAAAATGCGTATTTTTATTTTTTAAAATTGTCGCATGCATAGAAGACAGAATTACATCTTTTGCCCCTTGTGACAGCTTTCAAATCACCAAAACAATGAAAATAACAAAAATACATCCTAAAATACGCCTCAGATTTGGTGAGACCACTAAACTCACCCTAAGGTGAGATTGACATTAGGGGCATCAGTGCCAAAAAAGTGACTTTCACTTTTTGGGGAATGCTTTTCACTTTTTTTAGCATTGATGTCAGTCTGACCTTAGGGTGACTTTAGTTCGTCCTACCAAATCCTCAGGGCCTAAAATACCCCTTAAATATCAACAGGATTTGGTGTGCCCCTTAACGTCCCCCCACATGCTGCCGGGGGGGGGGGGCACATCATGTTGAAAAGTGATTTACCCCCCCCTTCAAAGTGTAAATCACTTTTTGACGTGATGTACCTCCATGTGGGTGAACATTAAGGTGGCACACCAAACCCGCACTGCTTGAAGCATAATGTTATTGTCTTCTTCTTTTTTCATTTTTATAGGTCATTTACATGCTCCAACATTAGGAGAGCTGTAAGAAATGGTAAGAGGTATGGTTTTTTTTGTTTTTTTTTTTGGTAAGAATAAGATGTAGGGTTTTTTGAGGTATATTTGACACTTTTGTTTCACATGTATCCACTGTCAAAAAGTTATAGGGAGTAAGATATTTTAATCATCTTGTATCTTCAATGATTAAAGTTATAAAGGGTGTAAGAGATTTATTTTCATCTCTACAGAAAAAAAAAATTGATATTCATATTTTATGAGTTTCATTTGATAAAACTTGAACAATCAAAATTATTTTTACGATGGTTTTTGTAGATCTTTTATCCACAATATTGTTAAAAATAAATGTATCCAGCATTTCTAACTAAGAAATTAAAAAAAAAAAAAAATCTTGGCATTTGATTTGGCCAACTAAAATAATTGAAATCCCTTCCTGAAACCAAGCTTTATCTCAATTCTCAATTTACCATTTTCTACCTTGTTTTAGTTTTTGGTACAGAACAATCCCCATCTTGCACTGGGATAATTTGCTAGTTACCTTAAAAAGTAACATTGCATATTCAAAGAGAGAAAGTTTCAACAAGATTCCTTGCCTGAAGGACCACTCACATAAAAAAGAGATATGGCTTGATTCATTGGATTTATTTCATTTTGGGAAAAAAAAAATATCACCTTATAATAAAGCATTCTCAACACACCAGCACCTTCTCTCAATGAGGGATTGATTATGTTATTGTCTCTTGGAAAGATGCATTGGTTCAAATAAGATCGATTTCATTAACAGCATTCCACAGGTGATTGTGTTGACATCTGTCATTTATATAATATAGGGCGATTTAACCACTGTTCAGGTGATCCTACCATTAACATGCAAGGGTTGTTATTCCTGTCATCACACCCACTCGTTCGAACAAGGCCATGAAATACTGGATTGGTCCATCCTTCTTCTTGTCTTCACATCCACAATTCTGAACAAGCTCTCAAATGCTGGACCACAGCTTGAAGCCTCGAACTTGTCTATTGTGTATTTACTAAAAAACCCTTTTTGATCTGCTTATGGGTATTTATACACATGTCACATGCCAATTGGTACTGTTGTAATATCTCAACAATTAGACAGGAGATGATTCAAACTTGATACATTGCATTTACAAAAACACCCTCAATTTGCGTTTTCCCTTTTTCCCTTCTCGCGATTGCTCCGAACTCATCCAATGAAAAGTCTATCCCCCTCCTCACGTCACGTAGACCCAAAAGAAAAGGACGTCGTTTGGGTTAAGACTTGAGAGCTCAGACAGCCAAATGTGGGTCCCCATTATCTTATGATCATGACCATACATTTTTATTATATTACCTTGATTAGATTTGACGGTTAAGATTTAAAGCCGCCTAGACCCTAAGAAATAGAGTGATAGAGACTTTCCCATGTTGGGACTTGGAAGTCATCGAAGTCACGATTGAATTGACGGCCAGGCGTAAAAAATGAGGAAGATAGAGAGAGAAGAGAAAAGAGAGAAAAGAGCGAGACTTCTTCACGGCTTCACACGTTCCTTGGAAAAAATTGACAAGAGAAGCGTCTCTGTCTTGTTGGAAAAGCTTTGGGTTTCACTGTAAAGGGCTTTTGGTCCACTTGCTTTTGTTGACTGACGTCTTCCTTGTTCAGCAAGGCATCGTTTGAGACCCTCTCTTACTTATTCTTGGACCCTTTCTCTCTCGTTATTCAATATTCATTTGGTTCTGGTTTTTAACTGTATTTGCTTACTGGGTTCCTGGTCAGGTCGAAGAAATTCAGGAGAAATGAAGGTAAATTTATTTATTTTTATTTGATCCAAATTCAGTTCAGATTCTCAGTTTGAATTCTTCTTTCAAATTACTAGCTTGTTGGGTTGTTGTTCTTTTATGGGTTTTTCTTAGATTCTTTGAGGAATCCAAATTTTGATTGTTGATTGGTTTCTCTTTTATTTGGCATTGGGTTTTGTTGATCCTGTGTATTTTACTGAGTTTAGATTGTTTTAATGGAGATTCTTTATTTATTTATTTTTTCCAACTTTGTGGAAATTTCAGATTCGTGTTGAATATCCACTTTCTATAAAGATTGATTTTTGGGAAGCTCTTTTAGTCCTTTTTCTCATTGCCCTTTTCCCTGTTCAGTGGATTATCTGAATCTTGATTATTGCCGGGGGTTTTATTCTTCTATTTTAATTTCGATTGAAACTTGATTGAATGTAATTAGATCTTCTGGTGTTCTTGGGTTTTTCACAGAAAGTGGTGTTGAAGTTGGATTTGCATGACGACAAAGACAAGCAGAAGGCCATGAAGACTGTATCTGTACTTTCAGGTATCAAATTGGTGCTTTCCAAGCTCTTGATTTGAAGTTAGGAAAAAAAAAAAAAACCCACCAGGAAGTAAGAATTTAACTGTTACCCTTCTTCTCTGTGATTTTGTAGGAATCGATTCGCTCGCCGTGGACATGAAGGATAAGAAATTAACAGTGATCGGAGATGTGGACCCTGTAGTCATCGTGAAAAAACTGCGCAAAGTTTCTTTCACGGAGATAGTCTCTGTTGGGCCGGCGAAGGAGGAGAAGAAGAAGGAGGAACCAAAGAAAGAAGAGGCCAAGAAGGAAGAAGCTAAGAAAGATGAGAAGAAAAAAGATCCCAAGGAGCAACAACTTGCAGAGCTTGTAAAGCTCTACCAGGCTTATAATCCCCACTGGACACATTACCATGTAGTGAGTGCAGAAGAGGATCCAAATGCTTGTGTTATCTGCTAAGTGGAGGATTTTGATAGTATAAGAAGAGCTTTATTTTTATTTGTGATGGATTGTAATCCTGTATAAGAAGCCAATTAGAGGCGACGCCAAGAACAAAGAAACTCCTCTGTACAGTTGGGAATGGTGGATTGATTTGCTCTGCTTTGTTCTCTTCTAGGGTATGCTATGTACAGATTAAATAAATGAATAAATTTTGAAGAGTGAGTTTTCTAATATAGATTGGTGATTTTTTTTATATTATTATTACTAGGTAGATGATTTGGTATATACCCAAAAAAAAAAAAAAATACATGATTTGATGGATAGAAAAGCATATGCGAGGGGTAAGTAGGAAAAAGAAAGTTATAGTTTTCTTTTGGTAAATCAAAAGAAATGCACCTAAAATAGGTATATTAAAATAGTTAAAGGGTATACTACCAAATGATAGTAATAATTATAAAACGGTATGTACAACAGAACGGTAACTAGTGTTGAATAAAATGCATTTGCATTTTGCTAATGTCTGTCTCTTTAAGAGTTAGTACTAGTGATTTAGTGAATGTCCCATGTAAATATGGTGGAGCCGTATCCTCTGCGATGCTTGTGGTGAGCCACAGGTGAACCGAGACACAAAGGGGGTGGGGCCCATACACTTTTTTCAGGGCCCGGCCCTTTTTGTGTCTTGGCCCCCCTATGACAATGAGTCCAAACATGGTGAGAATTAAAAATAAATAAAAATATAAGGCACACTCTTGTGTATATAGATTTTTAAGAAAGTTGAAATCCCATGTAGACGGTAATGTGAGTGAGAAGAAATGGGAACGAGAGACAATGTGAGAAAAATAGGAAAGTGTGCATATAGTATTTTTGATGGTTTTTTTATTTATTTAAAAATTTTAAGAGATGTGGATGAAGTTAGTATTTTTCATAAAAAAGAGAAAGATGTAAATGAGAAAAAGAAGGAAAGAGGAGATGTATTGAAAAAATAGTAGGGATACGAAAAGATAAACCGTTTTAAGGATTGTCCACATGACAATCTTAAAAAATATTTAAAAATATAGTTAAAATTAGGAGGGGTAACACATAGACAATCCTTTGCTTTAGTGTATATAGATAGATACGACCAACTATATTACTATGAAACAACAAATAAATAGAATGATCATAATTGAAATTAGAATGTTGACATAGTTTACTGACAAGACTAAAATGGATGAAATTAAAAGCAAATGCATTTATATCAACTTAAGGGTAACAACAATAGGTGTGATAAGACAAGGAAAAGTCAATTCGAAATGGTTTAATTTTGATATGTTTCAATTATGCGCGGAAGGGGATAATTGAAGTTGAAGGCATTACTGAAAGACAAAAATGACTTGAGTTGAAATAGTGAAGAAAGATACTTATGGAACATATGATTTGTATAAATAGACACCAAGTTACTGATATAAGACACTTCTTAATTTAAGATCATTAACATCCAAACTTTTTTTTGGGTAACGATTGACATCCAAACTTGTGAGAAGAAAATGCTCAAAACTTGAAGTCATAGAGATACTTTTTATATGTTTTGGCTTATTTTTTAATATTTTATTTTTCTATTTCTTTTGAACTTTGTTTATGTCACTACATGTTTATATTTAGTGCGGCACTAGTCATAGGTCCCTGGCAATTGAGTGACGTTAGATTGTGGGATTTTGTGATTAAAGGGCCATAGTGGGTCTCAATAACATTTTTTTCTTTGCTCTTATTAGAGTCGATGTAATTGATAGCTTCTAACTCCATCATTTCATTTATTTGATTAAATTTTGGTTGATTATTTCAAAATCATGTAGGCAGTTGATAAAGTATGAATTAAAAATCTTAGCCTGCAATCACTAAGTTAACAAGAGTTAGAAGCTAGTCATTGATCCTTGATTCTACAATATATCCCAGTGTTTGACTTGTCCTCTTGGACACCGAATCAATGGACTCGTGTAACTGACTAAGCAAGTGTATCAGACTGATCATCATGATTGAAGATTTTTTTTTTTTTTTTTATATTTTTAATAATAAATATGATCGAAGATTTTGTTTGCGGTGGATGATAAGCTTGCCACTTAAACTAGCATTTTTCCTTATCGTACATTTAAGTGTTGATATCATTACAAAGAATATTTAGTAGAACACAATTGGTTAATATCTCCCATTTTTGTAATGGATATTTGTAATTGTGAGGATGTTTAAGATGAATGAAATTGAATTAATGTTCCTTATAAAAAAAAAATGAAGAAGAACAAGAATGCATATTAATATTTTGTTAAACCACCTTATAATTAAGGGATTTTTTCCAAAACGGTTCAACGATTTGGCAAAATTGCCAAATAACGAGGTAAACAAATTATTTGTGAAATCAGTTTTTTTAGGGATAAATTTGTTAAAAAACAAGATAGTTAACGGTTAATAAATTTATTTTTTTTCTTCCATATACCTACGCCCGCCAAATATATTCTCTTTATCAACACCTCCAATATGTTCTTCAGCATCTTAATCGTTGTGTCCAATACAATAACTAAAAAATAGATAAGGGTACATATTAGATCAATTATCTTTCATTTAAACTTGTACCACATAATTGCCCCCTCTCCAATCATCACCCCAATACTCTGGATAGAGTCCCCAAGTACGTGAAGATAAACCCCCTCCACAGGCTCGATATCCTCTGTGATGCCCCCTTGTGTGACACCCTTGTATGGCAAGACACAAGGGGGTGGGATCCATTCGCTTTTAGGGGTGATGGAACATCCCTAAAGTGAATGGGCCCCACCCCCTTGTGTCTTGTTTCAAAAAGGCATCGCACAAGGGGGTGTCGTAGAGGATATCAAACCCCCTGCATGTTGATGTTCTGCTACTTTTTTTTATGACTAGCTTTTGTCTTTGCACATTGATGTTTTGCTACTTCTTTTTAAGTCCAACTTTTGCTTTGTGTGCATCCTTTACAGATTTCTAAATTAGAGGTTCAATAAGATGAATGGTCTCATGAATGTGATCGGGCTCATGGCATTTGGACTGTACCCACGATGGTGATGTGTGACAATGCTAATTCCATGGCTGTAGCCCCAAATTGAAGCCATATACAAGCAAGACACTAGTGGAGTGCCAAAACAGAAGTGAAGTGTTTCCAAGCTTTGAAAAAGCAATAACTGTTGACAGCATCATGTCAAAAATTTTGCCGTAACTTTAGACCGTTTTGGGAAAAATCCCTACAAAAAAGCCTAGGATGTCACAAATTCTTTAGCCTATTTATCAAAAAACTACATGAGCTCTTGTTCCTATAAAGTGTTTTCAAATAGAAGATTTTCTTGGAAGGTAAAAGTGGTTTTTTAGTTTTTGTTAAATAAGAAATATCATAATCTGAAGAACCCTAAAATCAACCAATGAAGCTTCCGAAAACAAAGAAAGGGAAGCAGAATATCAATCTATCTCCAAAGGAAGCTAACATATGAACAGCTAGGAAAATTAAACAAAACTAAAAACAGTATAAACAAAAAGAGACAAAAGATGTTTACAATCAAACACAATACACTGTAGAAAGACAAGACTCAATATCATATTGGATGATCAAAATGGCTTTGAGAGAGTTCCTTGAAAGGCGTTTTATTGAGGGGCGAGAGGGAGGTAAATAGAGAAATATTTGTATCAAGATCTTCTCTACCATGTTAAAAATGTAAATTAAGTTGAAAGATTAGAAAGAAAAAAAAAAGAGATTAATATAAATTTACGATATGGTGGCCTTTAGCGGTTTTGTTTGATGCAATACGTAAGCCCTGTCTTGTTGGGCTGATATCCTCTACGCCACCCTCCTTGTGAGCCACTCAATGGCCACACAAGGGGGGGAATC